>LJIJ01000136.1:0-244479 GCA_001718145.1 Orchesella cincta
CAGAGAGAGGAGTGCGGGCGACACAAGTTGCTTAAAGATTTTCCGAGACTCTGAGGCGTATGCCGAAGAAAGTTTAGCTGGGTTTGAGATCGCTGCCAGAAAACACGTCTAGTCACGGTGAGCTTTCCATCTTCAATCACCATTGCAGCTAATCTCACTTTCCGAGAACTGCTGCTTGGAGTTCCAATCTTGGAACGGAAATCTTCCTCAAGGGTGCCACACGGCTTTTGGCAGCAACAAAGCTAACTTCAACTTGTGATCCAAGTTCACAGCGTAGGTAGCAGACGGCAGAAAACGCTTCCTCACTCGCATCCACAAAAACGTGGAGCTCTCTGCAGATTCAGCTTCATGTAGCCACGTACAATAACAACGTGGCACTTTCACATTCACAATTTCTGTCAAATTCTGCAACCACATCTGCCAGCTTCATTAATGGAGTTTGAAACTTCATCGTCCCATCCCATTCCAGTTCGCCAAGTCGCTTGTAGTAGGATGATTCCCTGGATCTTGAAATGCGATACAAATCCAATGGGGTCATATATTGACATAACCAGTCTGCAAAGTTCTCTCTTGGTTGGGCGCTTTCCTTCTAGGATTTCTGGGCTCACTTTGTTATACTTGCAAACAAAGGAGAAAGTGTCAGTGGTTGGATCCCACCACATCCCCAGAACTCGTTCCGCTGGAAGTAAAGACTTTTCTTCAAATTGTTTGGTTCCTTGCGCCCTGAGCTCCACTGGAATACTTTCCACAATTTCAGTGGAGTTGGAAATCCATTTTCCGACTTCAAAATTGCCCTGTTGGCAAATGTCGGTTATCTGATGTCGCAAATTAATCACTTGCTCAATAGTCTGTCCTCCAGATAGACAGTCGTCGACATAAAAATCTTCTTGGATTGCCTTCACAGCTTCCGGGAATTGTTCACGGTACTCTTCAGAATTCTGATTCTTGATGTAGATCGCTGATGACGGAGAAGCGGTTGACCCAAAGATAAGCACCAACATTCTGTACACATCTGGTGGTCTGGTCGTATCTCCATCTCTCCACAAAAATCGCTGCGCATCTTGATCCGCTTCAATCACTTTCACTCGGTGAAACATGTCAGTGATGTCTCCACTGATGACATAAAGATGACGGCGAAAGTTCATCAAAACAGAGATCAAGGGTCGGATGAGGTCCGGTCCCTTCAGCAGCTTATCGTTCAGGCTTACGCCCTTGGCTCGAGCAGCTGCATCAAAAACAAGTCTCACTTTTCCAGGCTTGTTTGGGTTGTACACAGCAAAATGTGGAATATAATAGCTTCGTTCACCATCCAAATTATCATCTTCTGAGAGCCTGGCAATGTAACCTTTCTCAAGGTATTCCGTGAACTTTCTCTTGTACGCGTCAGCTAACTCTGGATCTTTCACCATGCGCCTTTCAATCCCCTTAAGTCTTTGGAAAGCTTCGCTGCGACTCTCTGGAAACGTGACGTTGTCTTCAGACCAGAGTAGTCCAACTTCCCAAACAGTTCCAGTCTTCTTGGCAGTTTCATTCAGAATCCTCTCTGCACGTTGATCTTGAATTGAGGATGGCTTGCGCACGGTTTGTGAAACTCCAAAGTTTTCAGTGCTAAAGAAATCCTTCACCATATTATGCAATATTTCATCACTATTGCAAACACCGGTTATGGAATATGAAGCTCCACATTTCGAGCTTCCCAAGATTCTTCCAGAAACGACCCATCCAAGTTTACATCTGGTGGCAATGGGAGTGTCTCCACGAGATTCCAAAACTTCACGGGCTGTGATCAACTTGGCATGATCATTTCCAATGATCAACTTTGGCTCTGCCTTCACTAACGTTGCACCTTTTGCTTTTCTCAGGTGCTTCCATTTCTTCTTCAGCTCATCCACGTTGATGGAGTATGGAGGAATTCCAGTCTTTGGAATGGTATATGCTTTCTTCAGGTGAAAGTATGGTGCTCCTTTGAAATCCCCACTAATTTCGCAGCTCACTTCAATTGAGTCTTCGTTTCGGATAGGGTTTCCGCCTGCACCATAATACAAATAATCCAACTGATTACCTTCCAATCCTAGCTCGTCGGCCAAACTTTTTTCCATCAAAGTATGACTGGCTCCAGTGTCTAAGAGAGCGTAGGTTTTCTTAACCCCTCCTGGGCCACGGAGTTTAACTGGAACAATCGCCAACGGTCCATCTGCTCCTTGCAGCACTGTGACTCCAACAGTTCCAGATTTCTTTTCCTCTGGTGCATCCTCCTTGTCGTCTTCAGAGTCGGCAGGATCATCTTGATTGGAGGTTTCTTTACTCTTTGGAGCATCTGATTTCTTCTTGGCTTTGGGATGGAGTAGTTCATGATGTTTCTTACTGCATCCTTCAACTCCACATTCAGTTGCTACTGTACATTCTGCAGTACGATGGCCGGGTTGAAGGCAAAGAAAACATACCTTTGCTTCTTTCACGATTGCCCATCTTTCCTGGACATTCTTCTTTGGGAATTCCCAACACTTGGCCAAATTATGACCCTTGCGGCTGCAAGCTGGACAAGCTTTCTTCTTCGGCTCCTCGCCTGCTGTTGTTTGGACGGCTCCTGCCGGTCCCCGTGAACGACGCTCATCAGTCTTCTTAGCTGGCTTGTCTCCAGTTTTCACTTCCGGTTTCAGCTGGAGAATTGCACCTTCCAGAAACGGGTCGAGCCACTCCATAAAGTCTTTCAGTGTTGACTTCCGAGCAGGATGCTCCCCTTTCCACACAAACCAGCTAGTCTTCAAAAAGGTTGGCAGCTTTCTCGCCAACTCAGTCACCAACTGTTTGTTGTTGAGGTACTCATCTTCATTAAATGACACGATGTTTGTTATGAGGCTGTCGATCGCCGTTCCAAACGCCACCACGGTTTCCGGTTTGCTAAGCTCCGGTGCTTTGCACTCTTTCACCTTATCAACAAGGTAGTCCAAAACTAGCTCAGCTCTTCCAAATCGTTTCTCCAGGGTGTCCATAATTTTTGGTACGTTGCTCGTATTGGCCATGAGGTGCTCCACCGCTTTCTTTGCTGCTCCTTTCAGAGATTCACGCAAACGATGAAGATTCTCCCCATCATCAAACTTGTACTTGTGAGTCGTTCGAGCAAAAGCTGCAGCAAACGTACACCAATCTCCTGGATTTCCATCAAACTCAGGATGTTTCTTGTCAACTGACGACTTGATAATTGCAGGCTGATCGTTCTTCCTTCCGCCTCCACTGATTGCTTTCCCAAGGGCTTCAACAAATACCTCCATGTTGACCAATCCTCCGCTGGCAACATTTTCTTCGGGCATTATCTCTTGCTTTCCCGTTGAATAGTTCACTGGTGGGGGTGGAAATGAGTTGAAGAACTTTTCAATGTTCTCATCTGCATTACCAGCTCCTGGTGGTGGTGGTAAATCTTTCCACAATAAATTGGTTTGACTGGCTTGAACATTCGACGTTTCAGGAACGTTTGGTTCTGGTGGATTATAAATCCCTTGCTCTTCTTCTATCAGAATCTGCAATTTTTCTTTCTCATCTTCGGCATCGGCCAATATGTAGTTTCTTCGTCTTTGGAACTGCGCTGTCATGCGTTCCTTCTTTTCTTCTAGGAACCTCATCCTATTCTCCAAAGTCGGCTTATCCATTTCTGCTTGGCTAAGCTCGTCTCGGGCAGCAGGTTGCAAAGTATACGGTTCCTTCCCTTGGTGTTGGTCAATCAGGGCACTGATAACCTTCAGTCGCTCGATGACCTCCAGTTGCTCTTCAGTTACGACATCCAAGTCGTTTTGATGCTGCTCCTCCAGATTCCGGATCCTTTTGCGGGCCTCGACATCAATCATTCTCCCTCGGGATTTGGTTGACATCCGTGAGACCTCGGAACCGTCGGCTTCCAAATTAGCTCCTGGACTTGCTGCATCCCATAAACCTGATGTCGTTGGTGGTTGATGACCTCTGGAAGCTTCCATCTCAATGACGGTACCTGGGTTGGACATCTTCAACAACTGCACACACTAAGCACTACAGGAACTCGAACTTAAACTTTCCAATTTTCCGATATCGCTACTTCCGGTCCAGTGGGTTATCTCCATGTACTAGATCCGGTTCGAAGGACCAAATGACGGGATTCTATACTCTCTGGCACTCCAAAAAATATAACCCGCACTTCGATAACTCCAAAATTAAGTTATAAAAAAAAGTAACGATTTATTACTGTAAAAGTTGTAAGGTTTTTACAGGAAGGTAGGAATAGTTTAAGTCTAGAGTTAATTAAAATACTAATCTTCGCATTCTAGGCTATACTTCCTAGCAAGTCTTCACAATTTTACCTAATGATAAAATCGATCTTCACATCTCGAGCTCGTCTGGCGAGAAGAATTAATCGACTGCTGGCTTCTCAAAAATGTGGGGCTTCTGCTATGGCGTTTTCTCTAGGTGGGGGGGGAGGAAAAGTCAGGTTGTGTGGTGGCGTTCAAACAGCGAAAAGAGTATAGTCTGGAAAAGCTAGTACGACATAACCAGTCACACAATCCGATTATGACGCAAACTGACTATGTATAGCATAGTCTAGTTAGGTTACAATAGGTCAAGTAAAAAAGGGGTTTAACAAATGTCGAGACATATAAGGAAGGGTCATAAGATGAATAAATGTTATCAAGCAGCTCTACAGAATATAAGGATCCAGCATGAAACGATATGGGCTGGGTTCTTGTAGCTGTTTATATACAGTGGGAATATAACTGACTAATCGAACATAACGAAAAGTCCAGTTTTTGTGCTTAAATAACCAATATCAATTTTTGTGTTGTACTTTGCTGGTCACTTCATCTGGTTAGGTTACATCTATTAAATGGGTATGCGTAATGCTAAAATACGATTTAATTTGTACTTCATGCCAAATTGCTAGTGTGTGCCAGTGTGAAATTTGAAAATGATGTCCATACAACAATTTCAGTCACAAACGTTATCCGTTCATTCATGCATTGCATCTTACCTTAACATCATGATCTGTCATTGTTTCTTCATTTAAAACAAAACGTTGTGATGTTGTAGATATGCGGCGTTGTCGTCGATGTCTTATCCTAATTTTTTTTGGTGTATCCAGATCATAAACAGAAAACTGTGACTAGCAGTAGTATATACTATATAGTCTCAAGTTACAGTATAGGTTATAGACACCTGCAAGAAAAGCATTGAACATTGAACTGATTTGATTGAGCAAGAGTAAATCTTATAGTTTACAAGTTCAGAACAAAAACTAGTGGATATTTTTACCCCATTTCATTGCGCATATGAATACTCCTATAATACCATACCATCGCAGTTTATGTGCTATTTGCTACCAATACCAATCAAGATTAATTTTTGCATGAAAACTACCACAATTCACAAAAAGTATATCAGTGGCACAAACATAAAAAAGTGGGAGCATCAAAGTCAAAACCTCAGCAGTTAATTATAACTTGCTCGCAGCCCAACTGACATCATGCACTGCAACTAAAATATCCATAAAAATTTGAGCTCAAATAGATTGACCAATTTGTAGCCCTGTAGTTCCTATCACTTTCGAACATGATCATGTTCATATATGTCAAGAGACAAATTAAATGATTTGATGCATCATGTCAGTACACGCATGCATGCATATCAAATGCTTTATGACATCAAATGTGCTTAAATTACTAAAGTATAGTAAATGAATTGTACAACCTATGAAAGTATGAAGGATATATATAAACACATCTTGGGATGTGAAGGACCTATTATGAATTCAGCATAACATTTAACATGAGTGAGCATCTATGCAAAGCAAATTACTTGAGCGCCTTTGTTAACCATCTTCCGACAACCCGACCCTTTTCTTAATGATTGAAAATGTGTGTTGTCTGGTCTGGTCCTTTCTGCTGTGTTATGATTATTGTGAGCCTCTTCTTGAATTTCATGACCACTGGCTGATTGTGATTACCATCATCAAGAATAGCACAAACTATAACGTCATCCACGGGTCATGGTTTATTAAGTTTTGTCACAAAACTACAATTCCATTTTCATATTACAATCATACATATATTGTACATTCATACAGCTCATTTGTTAGATAAGTAGAAATCACTCTGGCTCACTTTGAATGAATTAATATAATATGACAACTTACTTTTCGACCCCTATGCTATTTTTGTAAGGATATTGCATGTTGCATCGCATCGACTCATGCAAATACTTATATATGAATAATCCACATACAAAAGAGTATATCAGAAGTAATTCAAATGGATAAAAAAAAGTAGCATAATGTCTATAGGGATATAATATACTTTCAGAATTTATGCATGGCATAAAGGAACACTTAGGTGATCGGGCATGAAATGGGTAAATGTCCTCCACTCTTCTAGAGAGTCTAGGGTATAGTATTCATATTTTTATAAGCATAATATTTATTGTAGGCCGCAAATTGTGAGAAATAGTGAGTGAGAGAGAGAGAGAGAGAAGTGAGTGAAGAAGTAATCTTATATAGAGCCAACTGAACTGATGAATCGTGCATGTGCATACTGTTTTTGTAGTAGACGTAGTAAAGAGTAAGTACGAAAACGAGTGCTAGTATCAGAGAAGAGCATTAGTGTTATTTATACGTACCTTGCATTGTACCTTGGGTGAAATATATGCCGAGCACAACACAACAGTACAGAGATGTCACCTAAAACCAATCATCACAATTAATACCAACCGTCTTAGAAATAGTCACCTAAAAATGTAACTAAAATATACCCATTCTCAAATCACCCCTCTGCTTTCCAATGTAATTTTTATTTGCAAGGCTTCTATTCACAGGGTCTAATTAAATTTGTATTAAAATCATATTTAATCGGCGTTAAAATGAGACATTTCATCTAAACGTAAACTATTTATTGGTATTCCAATCAACCGACTTCCGGTTTAGAAAATACCCGATTGACTCAGCTTCAATTTGTTTAATTTTTGTGCAGTTCGGAGTCGCATCTCTGTCCTCCAAAGTGTACTTGAAGAGAAAGAAAAAAGAGACAAGCAATCAGGCACAACACAGCAGGAGGAGGCAAGCAAGAAGGAAAAGGACGGAAGGCAAAGCAAAAAATATAAAAAATAGAACGTCAATAAATAGTATAAGAACTATTATTAGGATTTTGTTTGTTGTGTTGTAAAAAAAAGTACGTGAACACTTTAGGTTAGCGTTAGCAGCCACAGTTTACTCACAAGAAGAATATCAAGTTGGGAACAAAACGAGTGTAAATGCGTTATGTAGAGAAGTTTTTAGTTGGAATTTGCAGCAGAAGAAGTGGTAGTTCTAGTAGAAGAAAAAAGGAATTGTTATTGCAAAACCAAGAGAAATAGTTTTTGTCAAAAGATTACAGTCCCAGTGAAACTCTGTGGGAATTGCAATTGCGTATACCTTGGTGGTTGACTGTTGGCGTTGGATATCGATTGGATTTTGCCACAGTGTTTGTAACATCGTCAGTTGAACGGACACACATCTTTTTAGTGCTTTTAATTTACTGTGTAGGGAGGGACCAGACGCTAGTTGTGGTTTGAAGGTGGCATTTTAAAACTTCTTTCCCTTCATCGGTGGTGGTCGAAGTGACTTTAAAATCAAATTAGATCAAGTTCCATGTCCGCGACGACGAATTTACTCAAAAGTGTGTTACATCGGATGGATACGGACTGAGTTGCAAGTAATCATCATCATCAGTGAATTTGTGAAGAAACTTTAGTCGGATGTGCACATCCCGTGTTTTGTGATGTAAATTGGGATGCTGATACAGATACAACAGCTGATGTGCTAATGTTATGGTTCGCCACCCACGTAGGTAAATACACGAGTGGTTATGGAAGGCTGAGCTGCTGGATAAACATTTTAGACACGGTCGAGTGAAATCTGTGGAAGGTGAGGATAATAATAATATTTACTCCGACAAACAAGATATCGGAAAGTTGGGATTTTTGTGGTCATTAGCTTTGAGCTTAGCTAATGACCACGTTACATAATTCCTTATTTTCGAGAATTAACACTGTTGTTGGTGATTGAAATGTTGTTGAAAGTATACATATTTGTTGAGATATGGTATTATGTAAGATCTTTTGGTTATAATTTCTTATTTTGTTGCTTTTAGGACATATGTAACTGTGGATGTGGACCAGTTGAAAAGTGTCATAAATCATTATCGTCTGTCAATCATCATCATCTAGATGAGTGGAGTTGCGAAACCTCCCATCCAACTGTAAACGATTTCATTCTGCCCTCGTAATTCTTCCTATTCATTTGTCCCTCAGCGTCATAATGATTATCGTCTTGAACTACTGCTGAGAAGAGAGTAACCTTAATAGCCCAACTCATTATCATTATCAGAAGACTTGGTCGTCAGTCGTGGAGGAGTGTGGAAAGGAAAGGAAGACGAGGACCGGAATCTAACGTGTGTGTTAGTCAATAACTTGAAGTTGTTCTGTTCTGTTATCAGCTAACATTTCCTTTTAGTCAAAGTGCACGTAAACAACTAATTTTGTTCTCAAAGGAAGGAAAGCATCAAGTTTCTTGTGTGTGCGGGGTAGAACAAATACCAAAAAAAAGTTGAAATAGTACACATGTGTACGGTTTTTAACTTCAGTCAGAGTAAACGTGTGTGACAGAGCAGTGACGGAAACCAGAATAATAAAACTGCAGGAAGAATAGACGCAACATGTATTGCACAAATAGAAATATGTAAGTAAAAGAGATTGAGAGGAAAAGGTGCATCGTGATCATGTTGAATCTATTTAATGTTATTTACTTACATTTTGCTTCATTTGGGTATTAATAGTAATAGGTAAATGAATTTTCATATGTGTATGAATGTTCTATGCTGTATGTTTGTCTTAATATGGTTGAACCAGCCAAGCAAACTTACGTGACACAACACATGTGATTTAATGATAATAATACAAAAAATACCGTGTGCGACTTCATTTCTCAATGTGTAGGAATGTGCATTTACTGTAATATCAGTTCAGAGCATAATATATATATTCCTAATGTACTTGTGGTTGCAGATGAATGCATCTTTTGTTGTACCGACTACCAACTGATGTCATCATTCTTCATATCCTGTGAGTAAATTGGTTCGTTCGAATGAATCTGACTCTGGCTGGTCGTCATCGAATGAAATATTATTGTGAGTTAACCACTAGAATGGTGTGTGTTGTACTATTGTATTTTATATTCACACACTCTGTTTTCATGTTCTTTTGAAAAACAAACTAACGTTGAAAGTGTTAAAAAACTGATTATTTGTTATTTCAGAAGACAAGTTAGAAAGCTCTTTAGTTGCTCATATAACAAAGGAATCTTTCCGTTCGCGACAGGAAAGAAGACTCATCAATTCAATATTACACTATCATCATTTCCAGTATAAATACTAGAATAGAAGCAAACCAACTTTTTACCCTGCAAACAAGTTACCAGGAAAAATAAAACCTGTGGAGCTAATAAACTAACTTTTTTCCTACTGCAAAAACTTGAAATTATATTATTTTCTACAATGAGTGAAATGACTAGTTTGTCAAGTCCAACATCAGCTCAGGTGCCCGTAGTGCCAGTAGTGCCTGCAGCAAATTCAAACTGCTGCTGTGGTGGTAACAAAGTTCAAACAAGCTTGAGCCTGGGGAGTCCTTCAACCCCTGATAGTAGTAGTATAAGTTCAACAAGCAGCAGTTCTCAAAATCAAGTAGCTGGAGTACTTCATACTCCATTGACCAATGGTTCTTCAACTGCTGCAGTCACTCTTGCCAACGCTTTCATTAGTGATCCGACTTCGGCTGCCGCTGCAGGCCCTGCTGGAGGTCAGTGGGTACGACTCAACGTGGGCGGGACTCATTTTCTCACAACTAAAACTACTTTAACACGTGACCCGAAGTCATTTCTATGTCGTTTAATACAAGATGACACGGATCTCATTTCAAATAAAGTAAGGGTAACAAGAAGTATTTTTTCGTTTTTTAAACAAAGAGTTTAAAACTTTTTCTAGTTTTTTTCTTCATTTGTTTGCTTCTTGTTGCAGGACGAAACCGGGGCATACCTCATTGATAGAGATCCTACATACTTTGGCCCAGTGCTCAATTACCTCAGGCATGGAAAGCTTGTTATTAACAAGGACTTGGCAGAGGAAGGTAGGATTGAATGATTTTTTGCAAGCTTGATTTAATCTGTTTTAAATAAAGTTTCAAAAGTTCACCATTTGATTTATATTTTTAGGCGTTCTTGAGGAAGCAGAATTCTATAACGTCACTGACTTGATAAAACTAGTGAAAGAACGTATTCATCGTAGAGATAGCCGTGCTCCAAATGACAATCGAAAGCATGTCTACCGTGTCCTTCAGTGCCATGAGGTCAAATTTTATTATTTAATTGCATTTATTTATATAGTAAAAATGAAATTTATTTTTTAAATCCTTTATTTATTTGAATTTCAGGACGAACTTACGCAAATGGTTAGTACCATGTCTGACGGATGGAAATTTGAGCAGCTGGTTAACATTGGTTCTCAGTACAACTACGGAAATGGAGATCATTCAGAATTTTTATGCGTAGTTTCAAGAGAATGCGTCGACTCAGCTAATTCAGGCATTCAAGATCAAACTTCTGACAGAGCCAAGGTATGCACAAATAAACTTTTTGACAAAGTGAAAAGTGTTGTGAAATACCACACCTAACTCGATTGTTGTTCCCTATTATAGGTACTGCAACAACGGGGATCTAGAATGTAGGCAGTTTCACCACAACAGAAATTTCTTTGAGGCTATGTTGAATCGCCATTGTTGCTAATCGGCTGCCATTTCTATCTATATTTGATAATTGAGCTACTTGGGAAGACAAGTCTAATTTGATGTTCAAGATAATTTACAATGTACTATATTATCTAAATCATTGCGTCGTTCTTCACCGTTTTCGCTGTTGACTGTGCCCTAATAGAATTTAGACATCGTTGCCTCATTTTTATTACTATTTTTCAGGATAACTGGCAAATTCTCATTAAGGCAACAAAAAGTATATTGTAACGATTCAAATACATACAGTAATTGTAAAAGTATTGCCATTCTTGTAGGTTTTTTATGACTTTTACGAAACTGAAGAATTTATTACATTGTGTTACCGTAAATTATTTATTGGGTATAATTTTATGTGGATTAATACTGAAGACCTACTGAAATATGTTGTGGTTGTGAGCCATTTGCAAGAGTAGTAATTTTTTTATTAGTAAAAGTAAAAGTCATAATGTTATTTTTAAAGTACAACTGTAAAATATCTCTTGTTGTGATTTTTGTATTCGATTTGATTTAGGCAAAATTTAAACGATCAGGAATAATATTGAGGTACTTCTTGCAAAATTGCAAAATCACGCTTTCAACGATAATAGATACACTAACGATATGAAATACAAAACACGTTGGATATTGTGAATGAATGAAGTGTGTAATACTTTTAAAATTTTGTAATTCTACATGGACGTGGTGAATAGGGATGTAGAACTATTTTCACGATTACATTTGGCTTTACGATGAACTATAGCTAATGAAATATAATATATGTATAAATAAAGTAAGACACGTAATGAAATTGTGATTTGGAAATTTTTGTTTCTAAATTTAAAAATCAAAGAACTTGGACTATGAACTCCGTTTTCTCTTCTGTCCTCAGTGGAGAAAGTAATCAGCAATACTTTCATATCCCTTTGTATCAATCTTGTTAGTCACGTTGTAACCTTATTTAGTATTGCATACATGACTATAGCCATTGTAAAAACAAAACTGGAATAGATGCAAAGTTTTGTTGGTACTACTTTGATCAAGTAAATGTGAGATGTAATAATAATATTATATCTAAAGTTATGAATCGAGAAGAAGAAAAAAGCCATTATTGTTAATAATATAAATGCTCCCTAAGTACATATATGCTCGTCGGAAAATCAATTGTTGACTGTGGTACGCTCGTTGTAGTTTTGTTTATTTGGAATGAGTGTTACAAAATAAGATAGAAAGTAATTTGTTCACAAGAAAATGCAACCTTGTTACAAAACGTAAAAAAATATACAAATATATCCTACTGTTTTTGTACTTTGCTTGTAAATGTTGTATTGATACAATATGTGCATTAAATCTTAATTAGAATTGACAATAAAAATTACTGTCAGTGAAATTTGTAACATTTGCTTAACCAATAATTACTTTATTCCTTCCCCAGAATTAATGGAAGTATTCTAGTTTTAACTAATTTCCAATTTTATATTTTACTTTTGAAGAGCTTTATTACATTTTGAAGACATACTATGTCTGCTCTCCTATTTGCCTGGAAAAATGTGTTGCAGGTATCTCCTTCCAAACGCAAGTTGTTTCCCTTAAATGCTTCGAAATGCCCCAAAGTTACGAACAAAAAGAATCAACTAGCTCACTTCTCTGTCTCCCGATGCATGCTTACGTTTAATTCGAACGGTTAAATATTTAATGCCACAATTCTGAAAAAATCATGTTCAGATTCATTGTTCAGAACCATTGCTGCTTCCAGTAGTACACCCTCTAAATGTAACTGGTCAAACAATATTCATTGTATACAAGAAGTAGAATAGTTGTGAAAAACTCGTCTCATTTCCAGAGAAAGCTGTTGTACAGCATCATTTCATAACGATTTTGAATTTGTATGTCTTTCTTGGTATTGATCGTACGATATGTCGAATAACGTGAACCTCACTTACCTCTAAACTTTTCTAGATATGACATTACCTTATAGTGCTTTACCATCAGCTCAACGAATCAACAACAACTATTGTTTCGCAGCCCTATTTCTTTTCTCATTAGCAGCATAAACATATTACTCAATGTCAGTGTTACTTTCACCCATATAAAAAATGTGCTATTATATTTTTTAGAAACAATATTTTCCGGTAGCAGCCCAGAAAATGAATAGGCCGCCTGATAAGGGTGTCAACAGGCCATCTGAAACAATGGAGAAACTGGCCGAAACTGTAAATTGCTCTTGGAAATTGTAAAGGACGAGATCTGATCTCCTGTACTTCGACTTTCGAGAATCGAAAGTTACATGTATGTATACGTAGTTGGTAGTATGTATTATCAGAAGTAGCAAACCTACCTAAAATGAAGAAATCTCTTACAACATGAGGCTACTCATGTTCACCACGAAGACGAACTATGTACGCATCATGCAATTGCATAGTCAAACATTCCATAGCTGTCCCACTTAAACTAACTCATTTCTCCTGTTTTTATCATACAGACAGATACATAGGGAAACTAAGAGCTCCCTCGTTGTGCTCTGAATTGGCAAGCATTATGTTGACAAACATTTTTAGCATCTTTCTCTCTAGCTTTTTTGACTTTACAACATACATAACGCTTTTTGCAACACGTACCGCATATTTCCAAGTTGTTTCAGTCTCGCATAAGTAATACTGTCGTATCGCGATTCGCGATCGTGACATACCACGCAGCGCACACAGATTCAGCAGCGACTTTGAATGAAGGAATATTCATAAAGCATTAATGTATATTCAAAGGAACGTAATGGCACCAATAAAAACCGAGTCTACAACAAAAACACATTTATTCCATTCTCTCCCATAATTTATAGTATTCACAAGAATGAAAGTTATACACATTTGAATCCATTCCATTTTTTCCTCCTCTCCAACTGGAATTCACATCTCCACACAAAAATATTATATTTGTCCAATGGGATGTGTAAAAAAAAGTTTCACTATTTCCATCCACTTCATATGATGATATAGCTTTGATATGATGATGATGATAGAAGAAGTTTGTAGAAGAAATGGCAAAAAGGTGGCAATATATCAACAAGCATTAAAGAAAGTATTTTTATAGGATACTTTTATATGTACAAATATGTTGTCCTGAAACATTCTGTCTTATATAAGAAGAGGAAACCTTACAAAATTAGTGCAAACAGTTTCACAGAAAAAGTATTTGCACAATGTGCACATTTAAACCGTACTAAACTCCGGTTTGGTATGCATTTTCTACTCATTCTTGTTTGTGAATTATTGTGCCATTCGACCTGAATCAATGTCCCAAGAATGCTGAGGCCTGACCGGTGTTATGCAATAAGAAGCTCTATTTGTGCAAAGAAAATTAGCAATCCGTTTGAAATGCAGTGGATTGGGTGTAACGAGCATGTTTTCTGGTACGGAACGAGTGAGTGGAAGGAAAAAGTGTGAGTCAAACCTCGGAAAGGGTGCTTCTGTCAGCAAAAACTATAGATTCCTAAACTATAGATGTTAAATGCTTAAAGTGCGTCTTAACTCGTACATCAATTGCTTAACTGGCTGATTTCTCTTGCTACATTGAAATCCTTTTTGCAAAAACCCCGAAAAAAAATTCTTTGGTAGTAGTCCCATTTCCTTTACTGCTACGCAGAAAAGAAAAAAAAACTGAGATGTCATGTTGCTATTATCTTAAGGTTTTCAGCTTTCATATATATGTATGCGTACGTCTTGTGTGAATGCTTCATAGGCAGAAAAAGGATGGATGGATTTTACAAACAGGAAGAGGACAATGGAAAGAAGCATACACCACCTAAACATATCATCAAAATATAAGTATGCAATGCATACATGTCTCTTTTCTTCATAATCCAAGACCCATTGGGGTGCCGTAATACTGTATTCCGGATCGGGATTCTTTTTCCTTACTTACTCTTCAAATTTTGCAAATATGTATATGAATAGTATGTACTTCTTGCTCACTTTCTTGTTCTTTTCGAGTCAGAGAAAAAAATTGAGTCAGAACAACTCACACAACTCACTCAGCATCGTCCTCTTCTTCGCTCACCCACTTGCACCATTGCTGCTGCTCATCCTCTCTCATGGCCCAAAACGTCGTTTCATCTTCTTTCTTGTATACACACGAGGCTCGATACTCAATCCTGCTAACCAACTGAAAAAAGCTTAACGTTTAATATATTTATATCATCATCACATCACCATCCTATCCCATCACCACCATTCTCATCTCGAACAACCGTGCAAGATTCTTCCCAACCAGTCAAACCCCGTAGAAAGTTGTTGCCCGTTGTGAATGTTCCATTCCAAGAGAGAGATTTCTAGGATCGCCGGATAATCAGCTTTTGGGTACATGCTGCTGCATATTACATCTGCCCCAATATACATATATGACCACTACTTGCACAACTTTTTAAAAACACGCTGTTCTGTTTTTATCCGTGCCATGATATAAGTTTTGTTTTCGCCGTAGATGAAAGTTGTATTGTTTTTGTAACTCAGTCACAGCCAGAGCATCAAGTATACAGATGCACACACGTACGAGTTGGCTCGTACTTATGATGGAAGTTCATTTCATGAGGAACAATTTGCAAACAAAAAAAGAATGATGAAGGAAGAACACGGTTCACCCCTTCGCACTAATGCAACCCCTTAGCATAATCACCCCCCTAGCCACTAAGCGAACCACAGCCCCCTTCCGCATCAACCCTAAGCCCCCCTCCTAATCCTAAGCCCCGAATCGTTGTACGCTAAGCTCATATTACTAACACCTAGCTTAGCAGGTAAACCCACAACCCCCCGTCACACTACCATGCTACGACTCTAAGCTCCCAACTCCCAAACAACTTTACAACTTTCCGCATTTGTTCGCAATTTCTCAATTCCCCCGCGTAATTTTGTCGAATTGCACAGTCTTACCCAGAATTTTTCAGTTTACAGCAGGAGACAACTGTCCACGAATTTGCAGAAACTTCCCGAAATTACCAAAGTTTATCCAAAATCGTCAATTTGTCGCAATTGTCAGAATTCCCTTGCCGCCAGTTTTTGAGAATTCTGCACTCGTTTGCAGAATTTGCCGCAGTTTGTACAGAATTCTTCCAGAATTTTTACAACTTAGAACTAAAACTCCGTAATTGTTCATTACAGAAACTCACTAGTGCAAATAATCACTAGTTTATTTCCATACATAAGATACTGTAAACGTAATGAGTGGTTTAATAACAGAAAATCATTTAAAATGAATGTTAATCTAAAATCTAACTCAAACATTATCTCCATTCATCTCATTATATAAATGGTTTTATCCTTACTGCAATTCCTAATATTATTCATCAACAACAAACAATATGAGCTACTCTCATTCGTTCGTCGGTGAGCACTGAATTCTCATGGCCTCTCAGGACTTACTTTCTCAGCCGTGGTCGATGCCGCTTTCAACGCAATGAAAGGAGAAAATTTCACCTGGAAGTTTTGATGCAGTTCTCTGGACGGTTTATCCAAGCTGTATGCGGATAGCACTAATAACCGTGTGTTAATTTTTTCAATCTTGCCGCTTTCCCCCTTACGGCTTTTGGCTCGGACATTCAACTCACTGTGCTCACTGACACTCAATTGCATCACTTCTGAACAAACTTCCTGTTTATTCTCTTGACCGAGTGCTGGGTTAAAACTTTGGCCATTTTCCTGACAAATGCCGGCAATTCTCGACAAAATTGCGGCAAAATCTGACACAATTGCCACATTCCTGGACAACATGCGGGCGAAATTTTCTGACCAAATTCGCCGGAATTTCTACAAATTCTGTGTTGGAACTGCCGACAAATTTTGACAACACCCAAATTCCGGTAAACTGCGTATAATTCTGGACAAATTGCCGCAATTCTCTGAGAAATTGCGGACCTCAATTCTGCACGTTTTCTTGCGTAAACTTGCGAACCAAATTCGCAGCTCGCTGACCAATTCGTGGAAATTTCTGATAAGCTCTCGGCAAAATTCGTTGCTTAAAGTTGATCTCGTTTCTTGCATTAGTGCGACGGGCGTTTGTTTACTCTAAGCTTTGATTTCTATACGCTTTGTGTTCGACGATATTGGCCTTCAGCATGTTTAGTGCCAAGGCCTGGGCTTCGGCACTTAGTCGCGAAGGGGCTTGGATCGCTTATGCTAGGCGGTGGTATCGCATTAGTGGCTAAAGGGCTTAGCATTAGTGCAACGGGGAACCTCCGAAGAACACAACCACCACCAAAATTTGCTATAACAGCATATACAGCGTCATCATATTATACATGAATCTATTGAATCTTATGCATACTTTTCCTCGGAAACTCACATGAACTCTGCGAAAGTAAAGTAAGGAAGAAAGAGCATATATAGCAGCTGAAGAGCTACAGAGAAGAAAAAACACAAGCTTTTGATTCGTTCCTTCCGATTCACCCGAACTGAGGATATTTTGCATCAAAAGAGATGTGAATAATACTGTATAACTTTACTACATAACTTTGATATAACATTAGAAAAGGATATTTGCTGAGATTATACAGGAAACTTAGAAGCATTCTTTTATGCCTCTAGTCGTCGTACTACTATAGTAGTGGATGGTGTGGTAGACGACAACATAGTTCATCGGCGTGGTAGAACGCAACTTGAGACAAGATTTTCTCTTTCCACCAAACCAACAACGAAGAGAATACGAGTGGCAACCAAGTAGTAGTAGTGTTCTCTTCAACAGTATACAAAAACGACAGGAAAATGAGACTTTGTGTTCTTTTCTTCTTCTCTGCCGATCTGATGTCTTGAGCACTCTCGCTTTGGAAAAGTGAGTGAGTGTCGAGTTGAGAGTGTGCAAAACTGCCAGCAAACAAGTGAGTGAAGGGAGGTAGAAGAGGTTGAATTGGAAAATGTTGGGAAGCAAGATGTAAAATGTGGATGGAAGTGACGGAAAGAAAAACGTGTTTTTTAATAATAAAAAACAGTGAACTTCTAACTGAGATGGAAAGTTCCTTGTAATAAAGCTCAATATCAATCCAGAAAAGAATGCAGGTGACAGTGATTCAAGTGTCATTATCGTGTGTGGTTTCCTAAAGTGTCATCAATCTAGACAAAGACCACTAGTTTTCGGCATATGATTTATGACTTTCATGTAAAGGAGACATTGGCATCAGATTTTATTGTGAGTCATCATTATAAACTGTGAGTTGTTCCTTCCTACGCCACGCTCAAGGCTCATTTCAACAAAGGAAAAATCCATGAAAAAGGATTTGTCGGTCTGTAAATAACAAAAAAACATATATAAAATTTTTATGCGTTTTCCTCCCATTATGTTTTCACTCATTCTGCTTTGATCTGGCCTGAAGCTGATTGTGGTTGTATACTTGCTCTGGGTATCTCGATCATGTCATTGTGTCACACTCACAACATAAGTGTCGTCGTCTGTATTATTGTATAAACTATTTTCTGCGTTTGCAAACATTTCTCTCTGTATTTTTATTTGTAAAAACGCAGAAGACGAAGAAGTAAAAAAAGTTTTAATGCATTGTGTTTTAATCGGGAAAAGTGCAGTAGTACTATATATAGGGAACACGACGCAAGATAAGATGGAACATATAGCTTGCCAAACAGATCTCATTGTGAAATGAATGTTGTACTGCATATAATAGCACATGTGTGGATGAGCATCCGTGTCTATGTTTTCGCTACCTGACTTCAACGAAAAGTGTAAACCCGCTTGGATTAGAAGTTGGGCATATATAAGAATAACCTGCTGCTTTCCGTCTTTTTCTTCATTTTCTCGGTGAAATGGTGATGATGATGATGACGATGTAGTTCTGTGCTTGCATATATTTGAGCATTAGCTCAAATCTTCAATAATAGTACACCGGCTTACTTGATCCCTCTCTCTTCTCATTTCATCCCAGTATTGCATCGTTCCCGTAATTTTCTTGCTTGTTGGATTTGAGTGTGCCTGAAATCATATGCATATGTGAAGATAATATCGTAAAAGTATAGAAGAGAGAGGAAACCGCAGAATACAAAGTCAACCATAAAGATATTTGCAAAGAATATGAATTGAAACAAAATATAGCAAACTGCACTTTCAATTCATTTGGCGTTTTTAGTTTTGCTGATTATCTCGCATGCTCATCGGCTCAACTTATCTTCCAAAGGCACTATATTAGTGTGCCTGTGCTTATAAGTCAAGAGTGCATGCATGAAGCATGACTTGGTGGGAACGTAAAGTGTGGATTGTGATACGGTCTAAAATTATATGTATAGAGAAAACTATATGTAATCTTTAACCAAATAACTTTTGTGTCTTGGTGCAAGCACATTATCTCATCAGTAGAAAATTTTCGTTTGTTCTTTTAAGTTTAATGTGCATTTGCATCCCCTCCAGTTTTATACGGTGTATGGGTAAAGATAAGGATGAACATGTAAGTTGACTATCATTTGCATGTTCCATAGAGGTTTGCCCGAATTCTC
Source organism: Orchesella cincta (assembly GCA_001718145.1). Lineage (NCBI taxonomy): Eukaryota > Metazoa > Arthropoda > Collembola > Entomobryomorpha > Orchesellidae > Orchesella > Orchesella cincta. Next base: position 19,287 of record LJIJ01000136.1, read on the forward strand.
GTCTCGGGATCTTGAATTTCTTTTTTGTTTTGCATTCACATTGCATCTTGCATTGCTCGATTGCTCACAGAAAGTTTTGTATGCTTGTTTTTACTGTTGACTGACTGCATGATAGGATCTGATGTCACAGGCATGTTTGCGTTGCATCTCATCGAGACTGCTGTTGTATTTTTTAGGAACAAAGTACTTTTTGTGCTTCTTATGCGTCAAAGCTTATGTGCGATATTATATTGTACCGTTTCTTTTCTTGACATTATTATGCCCCATGTCTACAATGATTTGTGATGCGATGTGTGTTTTTTTGCAGTTCACCAAAACAAACGTACTCTTTTATATCTAGGCATTGAACTGGTGAACGATCCATGAACAAGTACAAATTCAGTTTAGCACGAACAAAATGTATTATACATGAAAATCCATTCACAACTGTAGGTTTTGCTATATATTAGCCATATAATGATTGGAAATAGGCAATGACGAAACAAATAAAGAAGCTTAAACATGCATGCGTGTATTTAATGTGTTCAGTTTGGGAGAGCTTGAATGTAAATCTGCGATGATCAAAAGTGATATATCACAAAACGGATGCAGTCGTTGTTGGAAAGTATTTTTAAATGTGTTTAGAAACAAGTCACAACCAATTCAAACAGGATCGCACTCACTTTTCAGTATGCGTTAGATGATTACTAAAAGACACTCGTTTAGCGTTTTCGGTGAAAATTGTGTGTTTGAAAATGCTGACTCATAGTCTGTGCTACGTATAACATAATGCATTATTGACTAAACACAAGGCAATGGTTATAAAAGCTTGATGGAGTTATTATTTTATAGTTATGTGATACTTCTCAATGTGCTCATTACCATGTTGGCAAATTAGGTAACCGATACCTGTTGATTTAGTCAAATATTAAAGATGCGCTAGGGCTTAAACAATGGCCAATCGTAATAATACTACTCAAACCTCTCCATATTTGAGAAAGATCCATACTGCCGTGTTCTTCTAATGCGTGATTTTAAAAATTATAGGGAATCTTTTTAAAATTTGGATTTCGGTACATCAATCTTACTACTATATTGTCTGGCTCTGACTTTTCGTTCTACCAACTTTCCCTTTAATATGAGTATGAGTATAGAGACTAAAAATCGATTTAATCATAACAAATATTTACTTTTCCCGTTGCCTTTGTATATTTATCTTTAAAATCGGCTCTTTGGAACTTCCAGTGAAGTGGAAATCGTTTGTTAGTCTGGTTTAGACATGAAAAACAAGCGAGGACCGACAAGGGTATCCATTTAAAAAGGATTTCTTTCTTCTTTTGTTTCTTAAAAGAAAGCAAGAACACCGAAACAGTGAAATATGTTTTTCTATGAAGTTTATAGTTCGACGCTATCCTTATCTTCAATCCAAAACTTGATATAGAACTAGGAAAAAATTGTTGAATGAAAAGTACATATAGTTGTTTTTATTAAATCTGCATGGATTTCAACATGAACTATGGGCCTTTTTGGGCACATTTCCGTTTTTAGTGTTTAAGCATGAGAAAAAACTGTCCCTTCAAAATCTTCATTATAGAGAGAGACCGCAAAAAACCCCAAAAAAATATCAGCAAGATATACGTAATATTGTTGACAGATCAGAGCTGTCCCGTTGCCAAAAGCTTGAAAGAGGGTGAGCAGTGTATGTCCCCCTTTTCACAGTAGTAAAAGACCACTTTTATGTCTAATGGACATTGTTATGCGCCTACTTTCCATGTAAAACGCTGAACAGTTTCGAGGAGAATACATTCCCAAACTCGGCATATAGGCATCGTTATTTTTTATCTGAAAAAATGGCACATTCATGCAGACCAAAAGTCGAATTACCAACACACACACTGCGGCGACACTGACTGGGCTCTGACTCACTCTCGGCATGGGTACTAAAGACAATGCCACTTGTTCTACCACGATGACATGATAGACCAACATGAAATGAATGTACAAGTAGTTTCTCAATGATACGGATACCCGCAGTAAGCTTGAAAGTAAGTAGTGCTTTCTCCAAAACAATTCGTTCTTCAGTTTGGCTACGGACTTTTCTCAATAAAAGACAGAAAATACAGATGCGGGACAAACAATAATACTTAGGGCGTATATAAAAACAGTAATAGCTAGGCTTGTGAAGATGAGTTGCCTCATTTTTGTTCCAACGTCATTCTTAATATTAGGTCAGGACACTGCTGTAAACTAGAACTATTTATGAACTGAATCAAGAACTAACTCATTAGAAGAAGCACTCGCCTTATAACTCAAATTTGTAATGAAACAAGTTTTTAGCGAGTTTGAGTTGGTTGAAATCAAAATTATTCTTTTGCTCCTGCAACGTCCCTCTGATTTAGTAAAATAAACAAGTCCTAGGGTAGATCAGTTTATAATGTTTTAATGCGCCCTTCTTCATATCGTTATGCATGGTCCTATAGAAGATGCGGACTAATGTGCCGTGTATTTACACCTTAGAGTCACACGGTAAGGTTTAGAAAGGTGTCACAATTTCCTTTCTCACCGGAAATCTGTATGTTATTTTTCAGTTACTCAAGGGAAAGCAGCGGGGTGGTCTTTGGGTTTTTGGTGATGTAGCTACCAAACGGGTATTCAATGGTTTAGCAGGAAGCAGCGAACATATAAAAATATAATGGATATAATGATAACGAGAGGTAGAGTTTTGATGGAAATGTCAAGTCATTGAGTATATGCATGTATTTTCCTTCAGGAAATATATATAATACAACCATTTATAGATATCCCCTTATAATACCTCATCGTTAAACTTTTTCTTAGCGTAAACTTTTCTTCTCTTTATGATATAATTAACAAAAGAGAAATGAAAGAAGGTTTTCATTGGATTTCTCCCAAGTGTTGTTGTCTCACAGGGAGTTTCGTTTCTTCTCCCTCTATTTCACAACTGAAAAGGTAGCAATCAAAGTTTAAATTTAATTTTGCTCATTAAAAGTTACAAAAGTTATAAAAGTAAGGGAGAAACCAAAGTGTCAGATTTTGAAAAACAGGTAGGAACAAAACAAGCTGATTCAAAGCTATGGGAACAAAGAACAAGCGGGTGAGAGCCAGATGAATTTATGGTACATGATATAACTTGCGGGGTAGCAGTAGCAGCCAAAAAATGGCTTATCGTGTAGATTGTGTTCTTGAACGAGACTTGGGAGACCGGCAGATGAAGTGCATTGCTTGCAAAAAAATGTTTTACCACACATTTTAACGTACAAGGTCTTGTAATTTGCATTTTATTCATAAGTAGTTCAAGGGCGTTGGTGGTGGTTAGTGATAGGTTTCCAGAGAAGAAATTTCAATTATGTATGGAACTCCTTTGGTTAACACAAGTTAGTTTCAAGACGTATGAATATGAACTATAAAACAGTGCTAGCATTTTTTATCAAGATAAGCAAAGTTTTAGATGAAGTCGTTATCTTAAGAGAGGAACTGTAAAACCTTGGTTCAAAAGAATAAATAAAAAAATATGTACAAACTTATTTTAGGTTACATCAGCTCATTCATCACTTAACAATCATGCATTTATTGGGAATTTTTAAATAGTTAAAGGTGGAGCTACATACATAAATATACATTTTTTGATTCTAAACTTATACATAATGCCATTTAACAACACATCATCACAAAAAAAACGGTTTCATCCTTAAATTATTATAAAGTATAGCTTGTTTAAAATGTAGTATTTACTGTTGGGAGGGAGCATCCACCACAACATTTTTCAAACCTTTAAATGTTGTAATTGCACAATGTATTTTGAGTGCGTCATTTACAATGTATGAGGAAAGTTGTCCTGATCTAAGCTTGAAGAGACGCACACCCTTTTCAGAAAAGTCCTTGAAGCTGATGTCATACTTTTCAACGTCTGCAAAAGTTATGAATCAATACTGCTGCATTACTATGCATTAAGAAAGTAATATTTTCAAAATTTGTCCTCTAAAGCAAACCTTTTTCCCAGAATAGGTTCCCAGAATTATTGCGACCGACAATGCTGACTTTGATCTGGACGTTTATTTTTCGCTGATCATTCTCATCTCCAAGCTCCTTTAGCATCAAGTACACTTCCGTAGCTTTGATAGGACTCTCTGTATCATCATATTCATCATCATCTAAATATCCATCATAATCGTCCGACGTAGAATCATCATTTTTGGTTGTGTCCATTTTGAATTGCCTGCAACAAAAAAGAAAGTTTAAACTGAGAGTAGAAGCATGTATGTATAAAATACAACGATTTACGTGCTTTGGAACGCATTAATCCTTTTTTTAACAATGAGAAAATTTTAAATCTAATTATTTTAAGAATTATGTACCAGGAATAACTTTTCGGTCCACCACTAAACATTCCGGATGTTATCTCGCTGAGTTTGCTACAGATTGAGTAATCCTCCAGTTTCCAAATAATCCCGAACTCGTGCTTTTTTTTCAACTGTGAATGTAAATGAATTTGATGCTATATAGGCAATCGTTACCCATTTTATACAGCTAATACAAGTTTCAATAGACTATAAATAAATGATTTACGATTTCATACCTGTGTCACCAGCATGGTAGCATTATCAAAGTCCCGACAAGGTCTTTTAGCCATTCTAAGTATTATATCGTGTGTATTTTACGATGAGTACTGTTTGATAAGATGCACAGGTAACACAAGCTCGAGACAACTATTCTTTTCACAACGCCAAAACTTAGAAAGCAGATCAGAAGAACGGGTTGAAAATACTCTGAAATGTTTGTAGCTTCCTCATACACTTTCATATTCGTCTATCAATAAACTCCAACAAAGAATTTGAAGTCTCTGTTAGCTTCGAAGTTTCGATGGAAATTGAAAATTGAATTGAAAACTCCCTCCAAACCCTGTTTCCATAATGATTGTGAAATTCACAGAGCATAGGCATAAGCATAGACAGAGCAAGAGCATAATTTTTATTGCCTAAGCGCTTTATGTCAATGACCTCTGAGAGGTCAGTTCAAATTTGAAATTTTGCCATTTGACTGCATGTATAAGAGTTGCCGCACGCAAATGAAAGTTTAGACCGAACCAGACTTCTTTTGTGTATGATGTCAGATGAAAACAATCATCTTTCGATCGGATTAGCGTTTTTTTCGAGGTGGCAGCAAGTTGACTTTTTCCCTTTATTTAACACGTTAAAAAAGTGCCCTGTTAGGCAGTGCTAGAAATAAAGTTGAGCCGAATTATACCACCTAGAAAGTCAGAAAAGTGTCTCCCAACTTCCGGAGGTGGAAGTATCAGCCAATCAGAGTCCCTTTCGTGATTTTCGAGCTACGAGCTTTTAGCGTTACTAGGGCTAAATGCACTATATATTGACGCGCTTCACTTAACTAATGTTCTTCACTTAATGATTGAAAATGATTGCATGATTTCTAAGTTACTTTGTGAAATAAAGCATGGAACAGACCGTTAATTTGATTACGAAACCATACAAAGAACTTGCATCACCTTTTTGAATTAGTACAGCTTGAAAATTTACTTGGAACCGAAAAGAATCTTGACGATGATAGAAAGTAAAAAGAAGGAGAAAAGGAAATATGATCCATGAACATTGTGATATGATAGGATGACACTTATCTTTATGCTCCGGTGACCAAACACAATGGAGAGGAAAGTTAAAGGGACCGAACAAACCGTTGTTCAACGAAACCGTCAAAAAACATCGACAGTTTTCTTGGCAGGAAAAAAGGGAAGTGAAAGCAAAAAGGAGCATGGGTGTACTGAAGAATACCAACTAGGTAGACAAAGGGGACAAGAAAATCCAATGACAGAACAAATTATTAGGCTTTTTCTCACGTATCATATTCGTTACAAAAAATGCTGACGTTTCCATCTCCATCATCCTTACCGTTTCAGCAACCAAAGTATCATTTATCAACGATTACCATTAGCGTAATTAAAGATACGAACATAATATGTGTTCATGTTGATAATAACAAAGGAAGTGTCGAGACTTCCATATTATTATTAAGCAAACACAATAAAATATTGTGTACAGAGTGATCTTGCAATATAAGACATTTTTCTCGTGAAGAGGTGACATGTAAGCAACTCCATAATAAATAAGAAGATGTAAAAAATGAAGAATGTCATGTAATGCCAGTAACTATATATTGGATTGTACGTGGACAAAAAAATTATGAAACTTGTTGCAACAAGTTTCGTGAACACACGCAAAACACCATCAACTTCGCCACGAGCAAAATATCGTACACAGTCCAAAAGAAAATCTTGAGCTTTCACTTACGTGAGCCAAAAAAGCTCCAGTAAGTACTTTTCACGTGAGTTGCATTAGTGTGTCGAATTTGAGACCGGATGTGTTGCGTTCCCCACAAAAAATGAGAAAGTATCATATGTATATGAGTAAATTAATATAATATACATTTTTGGCAGTACACAAGAAAAATCATGACGTGCATCCATATTATTTACTTATGCAAGATCGTTTTTCATGTTTGGTGGTGGCAGTGGCAGAATCAAATGATATAATATACCTTTTGATATTTGATAATGGATAGACTTGGACATGAGGATAAATACATTATTCAGTTTTGTGTGGATTGGTTTTCAACTCAAGATATACTTATCAAATATCAGTCTAGAGAATGTAACACTTCAACCGGATTTTGGGTTTTTCAGCAATGCTCTATAGAACGTGCATGAATTCTTTTGCGGACCTGTTTTTGGTTACATATACAATGTAGAGCAATTAAAGTGGATACTTCTTTAAAGGCCTAGCCTTCTATGTGTTATATAGTGCTAGGAGCCGACTAGCACACACACTCTAACACTTTCTCTCTCTCTATTTTTTCTTTCACATTCCAAAACTCCTATTTTCCCTCGTGAAGCAGCAGCATCCAGTCCAGTGTGCTAAGCTAAAGCAGTGCTTTTTATATCCAATTTCTGGCATTCCTTTTTGGTTCTCGGTTGGTCTGGTTGGATTGAGTCCTAGTCCTAAAAGCTCGGTTAGAAAGTGTGTGCATGTGCATGCTTATATCTGCGAGAACTTAACTCATATAGTTTTCTCATCCAGCTATGACTGTATGACAAACCGTGTTTCGAGTTTCCACGTTCCTCAGCTTTGCGTTCTCGCTCCATGATAGGATATAAGAGTATGCCATTGGCAGTGGTACACAGTGGTTGTTGCTCCTGATATGCTAACCATCGTCTACTTCTCCTTGAGTCCTAGAACAAGAGAGAAATCCGTAAAGTATATCGCGAGAGGGTTTCATGTGATATTTCGCGTTTAGTGCTGGAAAGCTGGGAACCAGTTCAGTAGCACTTTCTCCCTCATTCTCTCGGCTCTTCTTTCTCGTGGAGCATGTGTCTATCAAATAACGTAAGGAAATAAGATAACAAGAACACAGGAAAAAAAGTTTCACACACGATACCAGAGAAAAACACCGACAACAACAGAGAACGATGTGTGTTTTTTTAATACGTTCTACATATATAGAATGGAGGACTCTGTTTTGGGTTAACTCTTCTCACTCTTTCTCCCTTCCTCTTGTCTGCCAGGCTAGGACACATCGCATGTGGCCTTTCATTTTCATCTCTGCTCTCCAAAGAATTACAAGTCACCTTTTACAGTTTTCTCTCGCTCTTCCTTTTCTCCCTGTCATGTCACGCTCTTAAATTATCAGGGTTTAGAGTCTTTGGGGATTTGTCTCTTATATTTTAGAAAATACTTTCCGTTCTGCCTGACATGGTGGTTTGTTTGCATTTCATTTTGTATTGTGACGTGTGACCATTCCCTAAAAATGTATTCTATGAAAATCATGCGTTAATTCTTGAAATTTTTGTGATTTTTTCTCCAGGCTAACAACGATTTATCAACACGATTCGACCTTTACCAAATCTGACGATTGATCATCTTCAGCCGAGTTTCAGAAGACTTCCCATTGCTAGCAAAACGGCAGACAGTATCAGTGGCCCGATCAAAGCCAATGACATTGAAATAGTTGTTCGTGAACATTGTATCGAGTGATTGCACTTGATAACGTCATCAAACCCAAATCGTTCCACTCGATTGCTTCTGCGTGACAAAGACAATTCGTTGAATCAATCGGTGGTTTTCCCATATAGGATGAACAGTGAAAGTTGACAGTTAACCTATATTATCCTGGGCACAATTCTATTCTCCTTGTGGGACTGTTTCAACTAAAGAGATGTGATTTTATTATACTCTAGCCAGCCGAATCATTTAAGGGATTTATTAAATGAAGTGCTCTTCGTACTTACCCATTACACTTGTACCACTTTGTTGGAGTGATATACGTATGATGCCAACTACACCAATTTTTGTGTAAAGTCTTGTTGTAGAACACGAGTGAAACAATTTGTAACAATTTAAGTCAGTAAAAGTGGGAGAGAAAGCTAAAAAGTTTTAGTATTTCCAGTGTAGAAACTTAATGGAGTGGAACGAAAACGAACTATGACTTTTGTGACAGCCAACAACTCTCATGATTATGATTCATAGCCATTAAATGTAATGAAGGAAAAAATATAATGACTTCGCATCCACTTTGGCTCTTGTTGACCTAATTAGAAGGTGCTGCTCTCCTTCCTCAGCTTCAAACCGAAAGCCGGAGCTGCGCGGGGAAGAAACAAAGAGAAGTATAAAATAGCTGTGCTTTCTTCTCTGTTCCCGTTTTTAATTTCAAGAAAAGGTTATTGAGCACGGGGACACTTGCGAGGAAATCTTTTTATTAAAAAGGTAAGTACTACTTATGACTCTGTTTTCATCTTGTTTTCACCGACATACAACTTTCACCGTTTTTATTGCAAAAGTTGTCATAATCAAGCGTGGTTAATCGGGTCTTCCAGATGAATAATTGTTGGAGGCTGATCTCATTCGAATTTCTTTCTTGAACAAGTTGTTTCATTGCATACCTTAATTTATATGTCCAATTACCATTCACAAAGAGCATTAGATAAAACACCTGCTAACAAGATGGTTTGATGCTCTCTTCAACACTATCAGAATTTGGGGGCTTGGTTTTAATTTCATGGGAAAATTGAATTGCCTATAAGAGCAAGTCTTCTTGTAGTCAATTTAATTTATCTTTAACTGAATATTTACACCATGAACGAAACTTCCCATGGGTCTTGGTCTTGCCCCTACTTCAGCATAGTGTAACATGTGTACCGGTGCTGTTAGTACGCTATCATGTTGCGGCATTGTGAGAGCCTGAACTCTCTATTGAGACTGATTTAATATGCAATGTGTAATCAATCGAAAGGTTCGGGTTTTCTCATTTCGTTTCATTTATTCATCACCCTTGTTGGAATGAAACGAGACATTTCAAAGTTCACTCACAACGATCATGACAAAAAAACAAGTGTAAAACTGTATGAGTGAGCTAAAACCTATAATATGCCTCACAGGTTGGTTGAGTATATCAGTTCAAGTGTGTAATGCATTTTGTAATCAATTGTAGAATTATAAAAACGTGTATGTAGATTGTAGATAAACGAACACGTACATTGGGCTATACCTATTGCTATATAGCAGAATATATATGAAAAGGATTTTGTATTTATTTATCTTAATCGACGGAGAACCACTTGCTTCCTGTCTGTCTTCATCAGTCGTTGCACCAATCTTTCTTTGTGTTACACTTTTTACTCTTTCCATTTCATATTCCTTTCTTCAAGAAACAGGCAAAGTTTCTTGTTCTTCTCGCATGCTGCTATGCTCATTTTTCAATAGTTCATTTTCATAACAAACAGTCTTTTGCCATTCATGTATGCTTTTCTTTTGTTGTGATATGTGTAAATGTTATGTGTGTGTGTGTAATTTTACCCCATGTGAACGAGAAGTAGCGGAGCAGAGAGTGAAAACAGAAGGAGACGCGATCAGGGAGGTCAAATGGAAGTAATGTACTTTTCCTGTCTTTAAAATATATTTAGGCAACTTTACAAAGAGAATATATAAATTTTCGCAACGCAAATGAGTTTCACTCTTGGTTGATCGTCGCCGTCACAAGCTTATGCTGAGCCAAGCCAGTTTAACTGTTAACGGCTCGGCTTAGAGAAGACAACTAGAGAAATATAGAAAATAAGAGGAAGTGGAAGACAGATTGCAGCCTGTTGGGGTGTATGTATGCGCTACATATTTAGACATTTATTCTTAACAACTTACAACAATACCCAGAGGCACACTATATTTTACATTGCAAGGCCCTGTCTGCCACTCTTAACTGCTGCTATGGAGTGGTGCTACTTCACCTCTTTTTTCTTTCTTGGATGCAATCCTCTGCTTTGCATTGCGTTGTAAAAACGCGGTTCTCATTTTCTCTCTTTCGGGTTTAATGTCATTTCGCAGGCTGCACATTAATTCTACTTGCTTGATTTTTATTTATTCTTTGTCACTTGTTTCTCCACATGATAAAATTTATCGAGAATAAATCCAAAAAGAGTTGTTTTACTTTAGCTATGACTCTTACCCAGTCTATTTAAAAGTTTTTAACATGGGAGCTCAATCAAATTCAAAAATGAGCAGCAGCAGCCACATTTGTGTGATGATGTGTAGCTCATGATCATGAAGTTGGTTCATGTTCATGGCTGAACTTTATTAGCAACGGAAGGAATTGAAGTATATAGGTACACAATATCATGCTATACAGATGCACAAACACAAAAGTAAAAAACGAAAGGCCATCTTCAAAATGGCCTGAAGTATTTGCAAACCTCCATTTGGCTGACTGGTTAACATTATGTGTATTTGTTTTTCTCTAATGTCACAACGAGAAAATGAAGACTAATCGGTGTAAAAACCTTGATTTTTGGCAGTGTTTAGCATTAAAAGCAGAAAAAAGTTATGGGATGGGGATGATGATGGCATGTTTGTTATATGCTTTGCAAGAGGAAAACGAGTTATCAAGAAGAAAATTAGGAATTATCATTATTCTTCACTTTTTTGTAGTGGTATCAGAATATATGCATACTAGTACCGTGGCATATCCTAAATGCAATTATCGGTTGCGTGGACTTTCTCCAAACAGTTCTACTTTCTTCCGCAACGGCGCCAATGCATGTTCCTTCTTCTTTCACTTGCTTTTTCTTCGGTAGCTGTATTGGATTTATTTATGTCCCATGCATTTTTGAAAGGTGACAGGTTGGGTCGGCATGTTTGTGTGTGGAAAATCCTTCCGGTGAAATAAGAGAAGAGTCAACGACGTTTTTAATTAAAGGGAAGGTTTTTAAATCAAGGTAGTTAGTACAGAATTAAGCATCACCGGAGGCCGTATGATCAAAACAAAAACATCTGAACCATTTGTGATTTCCTGATTGCGACTGGTCATTTATAAATGAGACATTGATAACTAGAATTAGTATTGTGCTTTGTACTGGAATATCTGGAATATTTGGAGCTGTCGACTTTTCTTCTTGGTTATCAACTAAATGGCAAAGGTTTAGGGGAACATAATTTCTTATGAGGTAAATGTCTTATAAACACTTTGCAAAACTTGATTCTTTTTGGTATGCATCAAAATCAGTTGGACTATAATGGTTTAATTTTAACAGAGACCGGTGGTTCATTTAAATTGAACTTTGGATAACTCTGTCTTCACCCGCTGCGTGTTATCCCTGAAGGTTGGTTACATTTCATAGCACAACAAACAGTGTACGTTTACTAACCATGCAGAAAAAGTAATTCATAATTAACATTGATTGGAATATATTATGTGTTAAATTGTTTAGATGCCGTGTTGCTTTATTGTGGGTTGCAAAACCGGAAACAAACGGGGGAGCACGGGCATTTATTTCATTTCCTAAAAATTCTGATGAACGGAGTTCCAAAAATGGATGAAAAACATCCCTAAACGAGAAGATAAACCGTTCACTCGAAATTCAAAGATTTGCCACCTACACTTTGACGAGGCGTTTCTGGTGAAAGTTGATAAGGTCATGATGTTGGATGTGGTGGTTGCCGAAAAGCCAAGAATTCACTGGAAACTTACTCCCGACGCATATCCAACGTTATTTTCAATAGTAAGGTTCCAACATACTACAACAAGCCGTTACAAACGCGGAAGCCACCAGCATTGCGAACAACCATCACGCAATCAGTAACAACTCCTGAACCCATTATGGAAGTCGAAATTTTAAACCTCAGTGGCTGACAAGAAAGAATCTTACATCTGGACCAAGAACTTGACATCAGCCAACTTAAACTGATAGCCCTGCCACCAACATGGATGGTTCAAGTGAGAGAAAATAGTATCCGGTTTATTGAAATGATGGAAGATACGCGGAGGTCTCCCGCCGTGTTTTTTCCTGTTAAACAACTCGAGGTAACGAACTTATTAATAGTTGCTCAAAAATTAAGTTCTCGTTTCAACTAAACACTGATGGTATTTGCACACATTTTAGGTGTTCAAAAATTTTCATTTCAAGGCTAATGTGGGACGAGTGGATATATCGTCTCATTATGTCAAATTGTATCAAAGGAGGATGTGAACTTCTTTGAGGAAACTGATATCGTTACAAGTTTGTCTGGGGTTTTCAAACATAAATATGTTTAATGTTTGGCCATCCGCTTACAAGCAAGGCTCGTTATGGTTTTCAAACGACTGCCAGCAAGTTGTTCTTGATACAAGCATTTGTGGCTCCTGTTCTTCACTCAAACAAGCACTCCGGATGCTGCAGAACCACACTGAAGAAAACTAAAAGGAGAAATCAGGAGACATTAAAAAAGTTAAGCCTTGTGAAGAAGAAAGTGAAAGCAGCTCAGGCCAAGATTACAAGATTGGGAAATAGAAACGCGGAACTGAAAAGGCTTCACATCCAGCTTAAATCATCCAATAAGATATCGCGAAACTGAAATTAACTCCCTCGATTTGGCCTATTCAATGAAGTCGGCAATGCTCACCTCAGTAGTAGTAGCAAAGGCAAAATCTAAATATGCGGTTCGGTGAGTAAAACCTATTTTAAAGTTTATAACTCTTTATATTGCTTTACTACATTTTAAAATTGTATTAGGTACCAGGCAGATTGGCTCCTACAAGCTCTTTTGCTAAAAATAACTAGTCCCAAATGTTACCGCAAGCTAAGAGCAAGTAAGGTGCTTCCTTTGCCAGACCTTCCCATTTGACGAGAATTTTGAGTGGAATTCCTTGTCAGTTTGGATTCTCGCCGTTGTTTTTGGAGAGTTGGAATCCCAGTTCAAGAACAAACCCTTGTGATTGTCAAGTCATGTTGATGTGCGACGAAATGGGAGTACAGGAAGGGATCTCGTTCGAGAAAATGACAAAAAAGTTCAAAGGATACATCGATTACGCTGACTTCACAGAATATGCCAAGGAAAGAAAACTCCAAAATGCGAGCGATCACTGTTTAGTATTCTCATTCGCTTTTTAATTCAAAATTGTAAGTTTCTTTAAAGTATAGCTTTAATGCAATCTAACAGAATAATTCATATACATTAACAAATTTACAGACTCAACCGATTGCTTGTTTCGCCACACGAGGAGCAGCTCCAGGAAACATTTTGGCAAAAATGTTAATTAGTGCGATTGTTAGATTGGAAAAGTTGGTCTTCAGGTTGTTGGTTTCGTGTCGGATGGGGCAGCTACTAATAAATCTATGTGGAGAGAACTCGGAATACCCACAAACGTGGGAAGTGGAATCGTAAACAGCGTAAGTTAAACTTTTTTAAACTACTGTGCTCCAATTTCTAAACATCTATACTTTGTATTAATTCAGATCACGAATCCAGTTGATGAAGGGCGTCAAGTTTTTTTCCTCTGCGATATTCCTCACATTCTTAAATGCATTAGAAAAACTTCTACAATAAGGAAAACGTCAAGGTTTGCATTTGCTCAAATTCAGATAATTTTTGACACAATTCGAAAAAGTCTTATTGTTAATGTAAATATTTAGTGGGCGAACAAATAATTAGCTGGACCTACTATAAGGCTTTATATGACGTGGACAACAAATCAGATTTAAGGATAGTACCCAAACTTACACCAAGAGACATTGCTCCAGGCCCATTCCAAAAAATGAGCGTTGCATCTGCTGCGCATGTATGATTTTTCTGTTTACACTTATGTTATATGCTGTGATAATGTTTGTTGAAATATATGTATTTATTAATAGGTTTTTAGTAATTCAACTGCTAACGGCTTAAAAGCATATCGGGAGATTGGCCAAAACAATTTTTTTCAGAAGTCGGAGCCTACTGAGAATTTCACCAGATTACTAAATGATTTGTTCGATGCATGTAATGGGCGTATTCCGATGGATGGTTTGCGTCCAGAAAATGCCAAGTATAAGGAATTAAAAGTTCGAAATTGATTTACTTTCGTTTTTCAAACATGCATAATAATTAGCTCATTTCCAATTAAAATACAGATTATCAAAGAGTTTTTGGCAGCCATGTCCCCGTCTGATACATATGCTTCTGATCAGACTTTTGTATCCCTTCAAGTTACACTGACGTCTTTACTCGAGTTGACACATTATTTGTGTAACGTCATTGGATATCATTATGTTTTGGCTGGAAAATGTAATCAAGATCCTCTGGAAGTAAGTGGAAAGCAATGCATTGCTCTGCATAATAGTATAACCATTTCTTATGCCGTTTATCTTATTTCACGATAGAAATTTTTCGGATTGGTTCGATCATTTGGTGGGAACGACTGTCATCCAACGGCTACCTCATTCTCCGCAAATTTTTAGATTACTTTCGGTTTATTTTCCGACTTCACGAAGCATTAAAGGAAATGTTTCGAAAGATGAAGAATATGCAGTGGTTACGGTTTCGTGTATTGACACCTTGAAGAGCTTGAGAAATGTGGCAAAAACGGAACGGAGAGAAACAACAAGCTGTTCGAGGACACCCTCTTATCAAAAATATTTTATGAATATTCCACAGCAAATCAATGAAGATCACGGATACTCTATTCCTCACATTTCGAGATGCATTGTATATCAATTTAGTGGATTTTTGGCTTACAAGGGAAAGGCGTTTACAAAGTGCGTCGACTGCATCGAGTCGCTGATTGATAGGAATCCAAATACGCACGACATGAGACTTACAGCAATGAAGGACTTTGGAGGGCTGAAATACCCGAGCCAAGCACTATTCAACATGATTAATGATACCCTTGAACCAGCCTTACACAATAAACTATCAAGTCCTGATGCTGTTGCGGAGTTCGTTCCATCGTTTATCGAAAATCTTCCAAATATGAATGCTTTTGGGTTAGGCTGTACCAAGGAACATAGTCTCTCCCTTGTTGCTAATTTAATTTTATATTACGTAACAGTGCGCCTTTGGTTTCATGTGAGAAACAAAAATCGTGAAGTTTTACGTGCAGGAACTAAGCGTAGAAATCAGTCGAAATTGGCTAAGCTGTTAAGTAGTAGTGAGCTTCGAAATGTTAATTTGATGTATGTATTTATGTATTTTTGTAGTATTGATAGATGCACCGTTTAATTATTATTGTAATTGCTGTTCGATTTATTTCATTCTAAACTCCAAAACAGTAATGTATTGGCAAATGCAAAATAGTTGGAATAAAACCAGATTGCATGTGCATAGTTTCTCAGGTTTAAAATTCCATATTCGTTGGTTTGCCATGTCTGTGTTCTGAACTAGTTGTAAGTATGCAAATGCAAACTGAACGCCGAACAGGAATTGTCGTTAACGCCATCAGTCGTTACAAAGTGTCATTAACTGAGTGACGGTTACGATTTCGTATGGGGAAGCAGCGGTTACTAAAGCTTATTTCCATATACATTTGGCTGCTATATATGTAGGTGTAAATGTTGAAGCTAAAATAGTTTTTATGCTTACAAACAAAAGAGAAGTAACAGACAAAAGCATTTTTTACCATCAGCACAAAGTATCTGGCTCTGGTTTGGTAAGCAATCTCACAAAGAGCGGACGAGAAGAGCAGAGAAAAAATATAAGCAAGGAAGGATGACTATACTCAAACGTTTGCAAAGTTCATTTCTGTATATCAGTGTATCACAACTACAGCAGCACTTTCCCATGTGCAGAAACGAATGAAAAGTTGAAGAGGAACATTATCCGGTTGTGTCTCATGAAGCAATGTTGTTATCATCTTCGCCATCCTCATCGTCTACACCACGACGACTATCACTACAAGTTAAAGCAACAGTCAGTATTAAAGTAGGGAAATAAAAGTGGGAGGGCTAGCCAAAAAACCCGATGATTCTGTTTCAGAATGAACGCAGGATTTTTTCTCTGATTTATTTTTTGTCCCATGCTAGCCATATGCAATTTAAAGAGTTCTGGAGTACTTGTGTTTGCGATGAATATTTTTTGTACGCTACAGTTGGTTAATTGTGTGTCTCATCTTTACATTTGAAAAGAGGTACGGATGGCTGCGGGGAGAGAGAAATGGTAGAAAGTGATAAAGAAAATGTATACTTTTCTTATATTTGCATATTTTTTCTATTAGGGAAGGTAAGAAGAAATTATTTTCAGAGGTAGGCATGAGCTTAGCAAGAAAGAAAACGTCCACAGACATTTTGGGCTGACTACCTTTCTCAAATTGAGACTGGGAGCAAGTACTTAATGTCGTGCAAAGTTTCTTCCTGAATATATGTGTCAAGTTAAGGCGGAATTGGGTTTTAAGTCAAAAAGAAAATCGCAATCAGTTTACTCATATGCATGTAGTTTTGTAAATAAAATGTGACCTGGAATAACTTGGTTGGGACTTATATACCGGGACGTGACTGCCAATCCTAATGTTGAGCATAGCCAATCTGTTATATTTCACTGAGCTTACAGACGACATGGCCTGAGTCTAGAAATGCCATAATAGGAGAAATGCCTGGCCTGACCTGAACTCGTTTTCATGATTTAGCATTTAAATGACGGATAAAATGTGTACTCTTTCAGAGCTCAACGATAACTTCTCCCGAAGACTTTTCTCCTTTGTCATAGATTAGCTTAGTTTCTTGCTTTCCCTACTACGCCTTAGCAGCTTCTCCTCCACAAAGAATTTTCACGGTTGACTGGTCGGCTCAGCGAAATGTAAAAATTGAAATTATGATGTAAATTTTTGTACTTGCATAAATCAGGTCTTGCTCCATAATAGTATTGTGATGTCTACCTATACATTTATGGCACTATCTTTCTCATTTTTCAACTTCTTTTCGTAACAAGGAGAGTGAACAATAGGGGCTACTTTTTGCCATTTCTCCAGGATTTCTCTAAAGGTCGACACAATAATGGGTGGAGGCTGTCTACGCTGAAAAGTCTTGTGCTCACTCAACCACACTTGTTTCCTTTTCAGCATTTCCGACAATTTTCCACCAAAGTGCATCTTCGCATAAAAGTTGAATTTTAATAGGCTCACCAACTCCCAGATCAGGATGATGATGTTGATGATTATGTAAGTTCCGGGCCATTGTACTCATTCAGCTCATTGAGCTTCACGAGAAGTAAAAACGCTTTCAATACTACTCAAAAGACATTACGTCGGTTTTCGCCAAGTTCTTCCCTTTGTTTCATTCGACGATAAGTATACTTACACGATTCCGAAAAGTTGTGTACTGCCTGCATGGGATGCGGTCGGGAATTTGCATTCATACTTCCACTCTACGTTTATATAGATCTACCTACATATTATGTATTCAATGTTGAATGCAAGTACTTACATCAAACTTTAATGCATATACTTGTAAGTGTATATAATGCCTCGCAATAAAGAGTAAGTCATATCATTTTGCATTGTCTCACTTTCCTTTCTCTCACCCTCTTGCTCACAGCAGTCAACTTGTTAATGTGCATGTTGTGAGAATTAACTTGAGAAATGGATCTCTGCTTGCAGGATGATTTTAATCACTGAATATTATCATTACGATCCTATGTTTCTTCCTATATTTTTACATGGTATATAGTACTCTTTGATATACCAATAGAACTTTTGCATTAATTGGCAAGATCCAACGATTTCGTGCAAGATTATGAAAAACACATTAGAGGAACAAAAAAATCAGAAGTGCAAACTCCCCAACGATGTATGAACTAATATATGCAAGAGGGGAAGAATCAGGATGAAAGAAATGAAGTTTAAAGAGGAAATTGTGTGTAATAAAGCTCAAGACCAAAGTAGCAATGTACTAGGAGTATTAAGCAGAAGCGTTAATGAAGATTCATGAGATCATTACGTGTACATTATGTACCTACTTCAAAACACAAGGGTTGAATGTGGGATGAGTGACCTTACTCAATACACCTGAAAGGATAAATTAGGCAGGACCTCTCTGTGGGAACGTATTGCAGCGAATGAATTGCTTATATAAACGAGTTTAATAGTCTGCTTCTGCATGAGAAAAAGAAAAACAACCAAATTAGAGTAGATTCTTATAATGTGTATGAAAGTGTTTTTGAAGGATATATCATCTGTTGAACACATGTTTATTTCTGTATATAAACTTGGATTAAAGTGTACCGTTGTTAGAAAGCGATTATACATGAGATGATATGACAGGCGTGATGTGAAGAAAAAAACGCTGCAAAAACCAACTTTGTGGGCTCCATTCATCAAAACATGATTAGGCATGCTTGTCGTGTCATATTTATTTATTTATTTTGTCTGTCGAATGTTAAGTGAAATACGCCGTCTTTTCAAGTAGAACAAGGTACTTAAATAGTACATGAAATCCTGTCCAAGCTTAAATATGCTAATGTATTCCAAAGTTAAAGTCGATGACATTTTAAGTGCAAGCAATTTGGATAAGTCAAGAAATGGAAAACTGTACAGGCCGATGATTGAAGCAAAGAGAAATTTGCTTTCATTTTTTTAAAGGAAGGACTTTTCTGACACCCCTGCTTTTTGAAGTCATGTGTGAATTGTAAATCTTAAAAGGGATATTTTATCTGAAATTGTGTTCATTATGTGCTTTGATTCTTGTGAGGAAGAAAGTTGGTTTGGAGGATTTGTACTTGCTAATTTCAATGCATTTCACGTAGCACTACTATACAAGTGTAGCACGGATTTTCTAAACGCAGATTGGGAATGGCAATTTATATTACATCAGTTATAAATTACTCCATACTTCCAGATTTATGAACCATTCAATGGTTACCATTGATTGGTCACCGTGATTTAAATTAAGTTTGAAAAGTATGCTGAAATGGTATCCGGATTCATCGTGGAGAATGCATTAGCTCATCCCCAGTGATTTAGATTGATTTTGCATAATTTTAGAGTTTGAATTTCCGCCAGGTGATTAGTCTGAAATGCTGACTGTTTTGTATGCATCAGTATAAAATAGTTTAACTTCCCTGCTGCTTTAGCGTAAGCTTTTCACATTACAGTTTATTTCATTCCACTAAATTGCTTTCTCCACCACTAACCACCACACACCATCACCACCAACCTGCCACTCCTACTACGTCTTAATCCGTCATTAAACCAAGGAAAACCACTCAAAGCATCTTGTCTAAGGGCTAATACATTTTTCATTTGAATTTGCATCTTTAACGTCACAACCATGCTCTTTTTATGGTGAGGATTTTCCAGGATAATGATGCGATGATGGAATCGTACCACATAACACAACCTCTCTAACATACTCTTACCTCATTCCAGTTGTCATATTTCACCCATCTTCCCTCAGAGAAAGTCTGCCAGAACAAGCAGAGCACAAAAATTCTTGTTTTTCACTATTTTAATCCCGTCCGACTGCCACTTCTTTCCCTTTTATCTTTGGGATTACTTTAGCACTTTGGGAAATGTTGAGTTAAGACCACATGTAAAACAAAGAGAGTGCTAACATCATACTCATGTATATATCTCCGATAGCTCACTCTTGATGTCTTTGTCATGTGCTGGAAAATGCCTATAGGGAGTTGGGAAAATCATAAAAAATTTCAACAACGTAATGTCTTACTTGCTTGGAATGGTTATGCATACATTCTTTTCCTATCCGTGTATGATAGGAATATATAACGAAAATGGTATTGAGACAACTTTGGTGGTGGAGATGCGGATTTTGTCGTCCCGAGAAAAGCAAAATGTATGAATGATGCAGAAGCTTTATGTAGGCATCCAGAAAATTACATTTCATGGGCAATGATGTGAAACAGGCCCATTTGCTTTCTCTGCTTCTTTCAAACACGGAACACGACATGCATATTATACTCGTCACTGGTTCTTTTTAGCCAAAGACACTTTCTCCTACAGTGACTGAGGAAACAACGAAATTTACTTAATGTATAAAGCACAGAGGCTCCTCTCTTCATTCGGCAAGACAGATGGAATTGCTTTGTCAGCGTGATTTTTGATGTCAGCAACAGCAGTGGTGCATCGCATGAGAAAAGAAAGTCATGAGAGCAACCTACTGATCATGAACCTATCTGTACCGTTAACAGATTTTATTGTCCGACTCGGTCAATTTTTGTGCTAATTCGTCCCCTGATGCTACTTTAGGAAGAAATTGTTGATATGAAACTTATTCCCATTTCGATTCCTCTTACCATATACACTTTCCGTTTCTAGTGTTCATCCAAGCGAGAATGATAAAGGATAGGGCATGATTGTTAAAAACATGACAGCTTTGAATGGTCAGAGGGAAAAATGCTTGATATATCCAAATTGTCACAAGGAGCTGGAAAAAATGACGCTCAACAATTTGTCTGGCTTATGTGGACAGAAAAAATATGGGAAAGGGAAAAGAGCTCTACTATCTTGGAAAACGAATGGCATAATTTGAGCTTGTATGCTGCATACCATTAAGGAACAACCTACATCTATAACCTATCCGTGCACCTAATCCGGAAATTATTTGAATTTCCTGTTACTTTTGTACGTGAATCCTATTTTCCCAGTTGTGCTTTACATATATATGTATACTTAATAGGTGCAAAAACAAAACAAGGATTTACTTGGGGCGAAATTGTTGTTACAAATCCAAATCGTATAAAGTATAGCTAAGTATGTTGTTGGTTGCATGTTAGTGAGTAGGGCAGCAAATGCATATTTGTGTCGTGTATTGCATGTTTTCTTGCAATTTTGACTTGCATGTGCGAACGATATAAAGTAAAGTAGTACATGCAAATATAAACTGATGGATATTTGTACTGAAATTGGATGCAAGTCTTGCCTACTAGTAAGTACTATAAGTATTGCTTGCTTTCTCTTTGATATGTATACATAAATATTTTCATTGACCGTTTAAAAGTAGGTAAGTCTAGTTTTATGAGAACTAAGCATAAAATATGGACTTTTAGCATTTTAAACGCCTATTGAACGGGAAAGACGCTACTAAGTAGCAGTTAATTGAACTGTTTTTGTCCAAATGAGTTGAGGTAAAGTGTAATGAGAATGCTAGTTGTAGACAATAGAACTGACAATTTTGACAGAGAAAAATTCCCATTAAGGGTCCGTTTGTTTTTGTGCTTAATGATACTAGCTCAAAAAATTGCTATTAAATGGTATGTGAGGAAGGACAAGGGACTTTCAAAATGTGACGTGTTTTTTTTTTCGCTGCAAAAAAACGCTGAAAAAATAGCTTCCAGGCGGAATTTGAGCAGAAACTTTAGATTAGAACATGATAAAACCCCGTCAGTCAAGAGTCATTTAACGACTGCATAAAAATTTCAGGACAGTCAGTATTGGTAAGGAAGAAATGTAAAGTTTTAAAGTACTAACAACTTCGGCAGTTGGCTGGTTGGTAGTAATGATGTGGTTGTTTGAAAGTAATACGTTTTCTTGTAAGTTTCGGCGATTGCTATGTAGGGGGTTAGCCAATGTTATTTATTTTTTACCTTAAGCATGATCATGATGCATGTGGGCGAAAAATAATTATCCACACCTATTTAACCATTTACATGCGTTATACCCGTATGGGCACTTCATCAACTTGATCATCTTCAGTCAATTGAGGATGGAAACGAACTGGCAGAAAATGGGCTCAAGCTTTAATACACATGGTTTTCACAACCCTTCGCAGATGAGACAAAATGACTGCAGCAGACATACCTATAGATTGTGCAGCTGGTGCTACACACAGCCATCAGTTTCATAGACTTTCCTTAACGATGCTTAACTGACACGGGGCTTTTTTTACCTCCACGTCTACTTTCCGGGCTTAATTTTGAAGCTGTGTTCTTCAAGCAAATTGAAATCGAATGGGAAATTGGTAGACCCTAGTAAATCGACATTTTCTTAGCTAATTCATAGTTTATTGAAATTTGAGCTTCCAGACTACAAACACAACCTTTTCAATAAAAGCAATCTGCCTTCTATTATCATTTTCTCTTTCTTCCGTTCCAATTTCGTATTGAACAGAGAAGTGTCCATGAAATTGCTCTGTTTTTTGCCAAAGATGTGGTGTATGTAGTAATGAATACATCTTGCTTGCTTGCGGTTTGTTGTCTGTTTATTTTTTGTTGGTAATGTGAAACCACCACAGCATCACCTCCTCGTTTTCCGAATGATTGAGGGCATGATGTGGTGGATTATTCACTTCAAAACCTGTTCCACATGACGTTAGTGTAGTGTCAACAATAATGACAGAGTGTGCGTATATTGTCCACGGGACTGATGTCAGTTTCACCCGTCATTTGCTAATGGTTCCATCATGTACATTTCTCTTCATTCACCCCAGATTTGATTACGCTGTTTTTCGTACACAGCTATGGAATGATAATCTCTGAGAGAACAGAAGTACAAATTTGAGCATGAAATGGTGAAAGTAGAATGTCAAAGAGGGATACACATATTCATATTGTAAATACTCAGTTGTTAGGACTGAGCAAACTTTTGTGTGCATTTTCGAAGGCCACATCTGCATTTGAGTCACTCGAAACAGTTTTGAATTGAATGCTTATAGTCATACATGGTATGGAAGTGTGCTTGAGACTTCATGGGTGAATGGAGAATTTAATTGATCGATGAATGGAAATGGATTACATGGGTACAACAGAACGGATGACGTATGACAGGCCTATTCTTATTATGGGACTGGGAAAAGGGGATGACCTGAGGGGTAATTAATGAAGATTGATTAACCTTACATTTTACCTTGCCTGACAACCCTCGTAGATTCCCATTTGTTGTGTTATTGTGAGCATTTCCTGTTGACATTTTGAACAATTTGTTAGCAAATCATACCACACCACCACGACCGTCACAGCAGAAATAAAAAACGCACACGACCACGACAGCAATATAAATCTTCTTTCGTGTACTTTGCCACTCGCATTCGTATGTGGGTAATGAACGATCAAACTGACTGAACCGAATGAGAACAATGGCGTCAATCATACTTGTCTACAAAAAAACGATGATTTTTACCACTAGACGTTCCAAAGTCCGGAATTTGTTCCTGACCTTTGAAGCTCAAGTAATGCATTGATTGGGAGAGATAAAGTTCGGAGCGACGGAAAGCAGGCGAGGCAGAACTAACTTTATTTCAGCCAATCTTTGTCAATAACGTGGGATGTGGTGCTTGGCTTGATGCAACAAGGCTCACGGCTCATTTATTCGGGTATCATGAGATAAAAAACTAGATCACTTATTATAGTGTGGGTTCAGTCAGACTGAATGAACGGAACGAATATAATATTAAATATGTATCTCATGGTGGTACTTTGCTACTCCAATTGAAGATAGTGGGATAATAGCACATAACATGATGCAATTAACGAATTAAGGTTGACTCCTGGGCCAAACCACATGTACGTGGGTGTCGTTGTTGTTGTTTGCTACTCTCACTTGACATTCTTGAATAGAGACTGTTGGCGTGGCGTGAATTAACAAGGACAATCATGTGGGCTAATTATCTTTTATGTTATTAAATTAATACTCATCCTGTATTCTGTGTGTGTCCATTAGAGTAACAGTTACATCACATCAGATTATCCTGGCTCTTTTATAATGGCTCAAGAAACAAAGAAAAGCATAACCCTAACTCGTGATTAAAAAACGTGGCACTTATAACCAAACGCTTGTTATTTACAAATGGTCGTTATCGAAGTTGTCGAAGACCTTATAATTAGTATCAATCATTCTGCTGTAGTAGTGTGATAGTAGATCTGAAAAATAAAGAAATACAATACTTGAAACTTTTTATCACCAGTTGAATGAACAACAATTTTTAATAAAACATAAATGCCGTTGTTTAAGGACTTTCGTAATAGAACAGCAGTATTTAGTTGAAAGAAAAATTCTCTTCATATCTACTCTGACGTCAATGGACAGAATAACCATCAGCTGAAATGGGCTCTCAATAATGAATTCAACGAAAGGGAAACTTTTAACTTCTTAAAAAGACCCAATACTGAGAAAAACATTGAAGTGAAAGGTATCATTCTCGTCCTCGCACCTTCATCTCTCCCATTCCAGATATACAGTTGTCCGTCTCATTATCTCGATATCCTTTCTTTTTGCTCTCAACTCGATTGCTTTTTTGTCTTCCAAGAAGAGAAAGATAAATAAAATGAAAATCAGAAGAGTTCCCTACTTTCGTTTAATTTAGTACAAAGAGTTGTATATAGTTTGGCACGTGTGTACTCACTCTACAGAAAAAACTTTCTCCATTAGCAGAACAAACAACACGGACGAAAAAAGAAAAATGAGCGTATATTTACCAACTTTAGAACAAAAAAGTATTATCATTATATGCGAGTTTACTTCCATAATCATGATATTTTCATTGTATGATGTATATGATGCTGGTGATGAGCCAAGCATTGTTCAAAAAGATTTTTCGCTAACGTTTGATCTCCATTTTTTTCTAAGAAAAAATGGTAATGTTGATGCAAATTTTATGAGACTTAATAATAATGAGGATGATGATGAAAACGGATGACCGACGACTCATCCCTTGATATGTGAGAACAAGAAGAAAAACTATCTAAGAAGAAAGAAGGGAGTCAGAAAGAAACTCATTTTAAATTCGCGTATTAAATGTTTGGCTGTGCATGTAATACGCATATTTTATGCAAATGAATATGAAACGTTTTCTCCTTGTCTTGTCACCTCATTTGCATAACGATTGTTATTATTACAGTTCTCCCCATCCTTTTTTTCATTCTAATGATTTGAATCTCAACAAAAAAGGGAACCCAATCTCATTATTTCTTTGGATTTTCCTTGTTATTTCACAAGTGAGGAAATATTCATTTAAAACAAGATGGAGAAAAGTGAGCTGATTTACTGAAATGAAATGCTCTATATCACATTATTGATGCAGTAAACCTAAACATGGAAATTCATATTTACTTTTCTCATTTTTACCCAAACCAAAAAGCAAGTAATATTTTATGCATGCAAAATGACATTTGCATATACTTTCCACTCACAACTGCTTTCACTTTAGCCAAGTCAATTCAAATACACGGTTTTTGGTTTGTTTTGCATGTTATTGTTAGCACTGGATATTCATTCAGATAAGTTACAAGTAGAATAGTAAACAGTCCCTTAAATAAACTACCATGTACCTGCCTCATTCTATCAAAGTCTGTAGAGAAGAGAAAGCCCATGAAATATACATGTGCTTGTTTACCAAATGATTTTACAAAAACAGGAATGCTCTTGATGCAAATCTCAGGAGTCAAATCAAAAACAAAAGTGCTTGCTCAGATAATGCAGACGCCAAAGTACACTGGGGACTTGAAAGCATCAAACCAGTGGTGTTTCCAGTGTTTACGAAACTCTATAGTGTACACAACATTTCCCCTAAAATATGTCGAGTAGCTTGTTTTCTATTTGGTATAAATGGAATTTTATTGAAATTATTGAATTAACTTGTTCCAGTTTCATTTTATTACTCTGCATTCAAATAAAGAAATGAGAAATTACTAAATGTTTCCATGATATATTCTTGAGGTTTCAAACTACGCACATGAAAATCTCGTTGGCTTCTTCTGCTGTTGGCAAGAACGGAAACGAGAATGGCAATGGTGATGATGGGAAAAGCACCAAGAAAACATGCTTTCACCTAATTTTGCCTTGTTACAAGTAAGAACTGGAAACAATGGTATTCCGTAATCCAATTTGTCAAACAAGAAATAAATATCAGAAACAAAAAAAAATCTGAGAAAATGGCAACGAGAACGTGGAGGAAAGCGGAGGAAATAAAAGTCGTTTCAGTTCCTATGCATGCATCAATTTTCTTCTCTGATGCTAATTTATATTTGTGTGATTCCTTTCCACAGCTTTTTGGAATTTTGTGCTCAAAACTTTCGCTTTCTTCTTTTCGTACGTAGTTTGTACACGGAGTTGTGGTTATTATTTCATAAAACAAAACACAGCATGGTGCATAAATTAGTATCTTACATAGTAGCACAGTCAAGCCATCAACATCAGGCATCTTATAAACAAAATTATTGTGCACGGTCTGCGGGCTCGGTTTGTGCTCCACTTTGAGCATGTGGGCTTAGCTTTTAACACATATTGGGCTTGTATGGATTTGGTTCGGGTTATGCAAACAGGAAGCCAATGTTTTGTGTGCGGAACTCAGCGTATTCTTGTAGCTGCGTGGGATGCAGTAATGATCGTGGAATGAAACTCATTTCAATTTCAGACAGTCAATCTTTTTCCACTTTCAATACTACTATTTTCTCTACTTTCACCCGCTCAGATTTATTCTCGGTTTACATCTGTTTCTTGCCTAATGGTTAAAAATGTATGTATTTTATGCATGAAGGCACGTCACTTTTTGATTAAAAAATAAAGCAAAGAAGGAGCAGACTGAATACAAAGCTCGTTCTTTACCAAACTTTTTCTTTTCATTTATCACATCTTCCTTTTGTCTCCCACTTACACGAGTTACGAGTATATACCTTTTATTCGTGCGTGGTAATGACATTGCAAATTGTATATGCCGTGCACACACACTGCACGGGTTTCTACTAAATTTTGAAGAATTTAATCATGTACGGTTTAACAAGAAAAAGCTATTTACTTAATTTGGCCAATTTTGTCGTAAAAGTGTTTTCAACAAGTTAGACGGAAAATGGCTCGTCTCCATCCCTGCAGCATGTGCTAAACTTCTTTTTACAAGCGTGTTGATAATCTTGATAATATGTTAGCTTCTGGTGCGAAAGTGCAGGAAGGACTTTTTTTTGTGAAAAAGCTTAATGTAATAGTAGGATTGAGTGTGTTGTGCAAAAGCAGTAAAAGTGCACGCGCTATATACATCTATCTACAGATTTTTGTGGCGGAGGCTGGTTCGAGTAGTATATCGAAGTGAAGTCCAGATCAGAAATATATGGACTTTTAGTATACTTGTTTTTTTTCTCTGTCATTCTTCTTCCAAAGTTATTTTTTCAACTTTATTACTAGCGCATAGCAGAACGAGCGGCTCAAGACAAAAACACACAAATACGATCTTAAAGTGAATGGGTTGTGTAAGTGGTGTGGCATTCGGGATTGGGAATTTTTATGCATTCTTGGAAAGCTTGAAAGCAAAAGCAGATCAGAGGGGAGTTAGCGAGTTGAAATATTTGTACAGTATTTTTAAGTGTGCATTTACTACCGCATCTTATGATCCAAGAAATGAATCTTCCATCTTCATTTCTGGGCTATGGATAAGTCCAACGTTATAGTTTGGCGTTGAGTTGTGTGCTGCTACTGCTGCTACTGCTTTTTATCCTTCCGGGATTCCAGAGTAGTAATATTGACAAATAAATGGAACCCTTGTCTCCTTCACGTTCTTTCTTTCTGGTCGCTTCCTTCGCTTATGCCTTTTTTATGTGGGTATAATAAAGCACAGCAACAAAACCGCGTGTGCTAGCTAAGCCGTGACAACTGTCGATAGCGAGAATTTTACGCAAGTCATCTGTGTCTTTTAAAGTGAAGCGTCAATTTTTATTTTCAAGTGCCATTCAAAAGACTATAAAATAAATATAACTTTATGACTTTAGGCTGTAGAAATAAGAACCAATAGTGAAGTTACGGAAAGCAGTAGATTTTCAAATATGATCATTCAGCCTCTAGCTCATGGTCGCCTTTTCTTTTATATATATTTTTGTTGAGTGGATGGGATGAGAAAAATGATGATGAGGAAAGTAAAATGGGTAATGTATGTTTATTCATGTGTGTGCGAAGAGAAGTAATCGCTTTTATTTTCACGGGACCACTTAACGATATTTCTAATTTATTGGTTTCGAGGAAGGATACGTGCTTTAGTGTACTTTCCGCTGCAATAATGCGCATATCTATTGAATCACTTTTCGAATGTAACTTATATACCAAGGACCATTTGATTGATCTCTTTTTGCCTGGGATAGAAGTGCATTAGCATTAAGTACATCAGCAAATCATGAGAATCCTCTGTTTTACTGAGTCTTGCTTTCCAAGAACCCAGATTCTCTAGCTTGGTCATTTGGAGACAGGAAGTGTTTATTCTTGGCTTCTCAAAGCCAATTTGTAGAATATATTGGATTTCAGTTTTACTCGAACTGTAATAAATTTCCAAGATTTGGAGTTAGTTTTTCGGGTTAGCAAGAATCTCAAAGAGTAAATATGTTTTTGAAGACATTTATTCGCAAACTGTGGTAAATATCGAGATCAATAACAACTTTTATCATTGTGTGGAGCTGGCGTTAGCGTGTACTCTTGTGGAAGAAAATCAAAAAAAATCTTGAGCAATGACGGAATCCATGGCTGACAATGAATGACAAGGTATAGTAAAAACGATACAAATAAATTTGCATTCCAAATTCTATGCATCCACAATCCCGTAAATTTATTTTTGAGAAAACATGCTATAAACGTGCTGTTTTCAAAGGTTTGAAGATTGTGGAAAAGGAGTTAAAAGTGGAATTCGAAGGCTTTTAACTTAAGTAAAGTCCTCGCAAAGTCAAACTTCAGGATTTTCTCATACACGACTGGTTGTATCGAGTGTACCTATGTATTATGTGGTATACAATGGTGATTGTGATTACTGCCTTTGATGTTTGGATGGGCCTTTTCAGAGACTTCATTGATGGGTACAATCTTGCTCCACATTTTGTGTTGCCTGACTAACATTCTGTATGCTATTATACTCAAAGAAACTATTTGAAGGAGGCATCCGCACAATCGCTATTGGTTCACAACATGGCAAAACTAAATCTAGCAAGAAATCACTTTTTCCAGTGTTGTAGACACGAGCAAAGAATCTTGAGGAGAAAAACCACCATCACAGCATGTTTGAAATGAGCATAAGGTATGGAAAATCTGGATATGGGTTTTTATTCCTTTCTTCAGAATGTATTTATGTATTTCCTTCGATTTACTTTGTAATTTGCTCTCACTCAGTCTATTTGTAACAAAAGTAGAGCAAAGTACCA
Organism: Orchesella cincta; assembly: GCA_001718145.1. Taxonomy (NCBI): domain Eukaryota; kingdom Metazoa; phylum Arthropoda; class Collembola; order Entomobryomorpha; family Orchesellidae; genus Orchesella; species Orchesella cincta. Next base: position 48,617 of record LJIJ01000136.1, read on the forward strand.
GTGAAATTCATTCATGGCAATGATAGTAAATGGTAATGTACGTTTTACTTTCCTTGAAAAAATTGGAACCACATATAAAACAAAATGAGCTTGTTCCATCCAATAAATGTCGGCTGGACTACAGATTGCATGCGTCGATGGACCAAAAAAAAAAGATAAAAAGTCGCAGATGGGATGGAATATACTTATTCGATCCACATCTATACTATATCTAAGTTTGGTCGTGTTTGTGAAATCAGTAGAACTTTTTGTGGGATCAATTCAAAGTGGATTGAATGTCTTTGGTATCTTTGTTCTTTCCTCGTTTCTCTGTTCAATTTAAAGCTCAAATCAAACAAAAGTATTCATTTCTTTCGTCATCATGCTCAACATATGTAGAACGCAGGTGACACGGATGACGGTGGATATTACACAATACGACAATATTTTATGTCGCTTGTCAACCCAACTGGTTGGATTAGCATACTACTACAGAGATCTAAGAATAAACAAAAACCAAATTTCAAAACTGAATGACACAATTTTTTCATGAAATATGGGAAGTGGCATTAAGAAAGCTATAAAGTTGGATGAAATAAGCCTATTCTTGGCAATAAACTTGCATAAGGACACTTTTTTTAAACCATCCGTAATCCTATTGATGTCATACCATTTCGGGTTTCATGCGTCATTACAACAGATTGCGGAGATGAGGTGCGTGTACTGAAATAAAGCTCCGTGTTCTGAGGAGGATAGATGATAGTACTCGGTAACGGGAAATACTAGTCGTAAAATGGTATTATTCTGTCCTCAATCTGTTCATAAAAATTCTTATTATATCTTTCGTAAAAGTAATAATATTGCTCTCGTCAATTTTCTTATCCCCTTTCATATCTTCATAACCACAGAAAACCGGTGTAAAATTTCATTGGTATTCTTGGCCTCACCTCCATCTATTCTGTCACAATTTTATAATGCCAGTCTTGCATATTCCCCCCAAGTGGCACCTGCTGACATTTATAACCCAATTCGATTATGAATTTAATGCAAAATATTTCGCCTTACTTGAAATTACGCAGTAAAATATACCTACCTACCTTCTACACGACACTCATTTGTGGGAATGCTCATATAAACTGCAAAATCGATCGGCTGCTGCTGTAGTCCTTTTGTTCTTTGGTACTTTCTCCGAAAAGAAACAAAAGGGTTATTTTATTACGTACTCACATCATCCCACCATTCCATCATCATTCATTTCGCTGCATTTCAATGGCTTTTAAATAATTCTAATTAGAGACCACTCAACTCACTGATTTTTTGCTTTCAATTTCGAAACTGAAGTTGATTTAAGGACACTTCATTTGAATTACGTTAATTAGTTTTTGGAAAAGTGGCTGACGTAAAAATACATACATAAAAAGTCTTCTTCATAGTGATATTGTAAACCTGAGTTATGGATCTCCGTCGCAAAGTTATGGTTTTAATCATATTTACGATTTATGAGTAGAAGATTACATTAGGAGATTAAAAATTAATTAATTTGGTATGATAAAATGAGTTACAGCATTGTGGATGGATGGTTTAGGGCAAGAAGCCTAATTGCATTAACGTCCAAAGTCTTTTCCACCGTCTTTCAAGTGGGGAAATTCAAAGGAGGGAGAGAGCTAAGATCTAAGCGCAAAACTGGGTTCTCTCTCATAATAATGAAATTGGAGTAGCATAACTGTATGATTTGTTTCCAGAAACTCGTTTGGAGTATCTGCCATTACAAAATTAGTTGTTTCAGCGAATTTGGAATCTTTTTGCTTGCCTAACGTTCTAACTTTGATGGTCTGGTTGATATTCACTGACGCGACACGTCATTAGCAGGAAGGTGTAATGTTCATGTAATGTACAACTTGCGAGCAAATTGTCATCTTCGTGTCAGTCAGTCATTTCGAGCCAGTTTTACAAGAATGAAAACTGCTTTGGCTCTGTTGCTAGCTAGCTCGTTAGCTGGTTGTGGTAGCTTGGCTTTCTTGCATATTGGTTGAGCGACAAGGTTATTGCTACTTGGTTGGAGGAGCTGACGACGGAATGGATGGATCAATGATAGATATGCATGTCGGCATAAATTATTCAGGGATTTTCCTTCATCCACACTTTCATCGGGTGTAAAACTTCTTCTCACCATTACACGCTAGCTGTACCACCCCAACAAATGATGCCTGCGTTTGAAGTTACATAAAAATGTTTTCAATTCTCAAATATTTGTATAGCTGTTATATTATTAAGCTCGTCTTCAGAAAAGAATCCCCCCTCGTGCCTTTGTAAAATGCATTATACTTCTTCTTCGTTTACGTAATATATTGACAGTGATGTGATGTGATGGGAGCTGCTTCTGAAGAGCATCATCAAATCACATCGTTTACAAGAGGTGTGACGGGGCCAACTGATTTCATGGCAATTTAATGTTCCTCTTGGCATCTTCCTTAATGTTGTTTTTGAGGATCCAAGGAAAAAGCTTTAAAACTAGTGATGTCAAAGCAAATCCCTGCTGGTAGGTAATTTTCCTCTCTTTAAAAACACGTGCTTGTCCTTGACCTCCACGACTCTACTTGATCTCTATTTTCCCTTCCCGGTAGCAAAAAACAGATGCATGAATGACTCGTATAATCAGCACGTTTCATCACTTTTGACATGAAGGGGATGCCAAAAGATCACGTAGCACATGCTTACTTACCACCCAAGCCACTTTACGATGAGCCTTACATAGTAAAGTCAACTAAAATACTATACACAAGAACTGCCTTCAAACATTAGTCACTCAAGTGGAAAGTATAACTAACTGGCTGGAAGCTGGAAAAAGAGATTACCTCTTAAGTTGTCACAGGATAAAGTCATCAGAGAAGCAACAATTTGTGTATTTTACGGAACAATTTGTAATCCTTTTCTCTGGCCTGGAGGAATGGAATTCTGTTTGCAATCAAAGTTTAGGTGCAAATAATAAAAATAACAACGAGAACAGACCGAGCATGAAAAATACATCCGGAATCCCCATCACCATATCATAAAAATTAGTAGACCGCAAATCGATTTATTGGTTTAGTCAGTCATATCATATGTAACCCAATATTTCCTTCTTCTCGCTTTAGACCCTAAACACTATTATCTCCATCTCGTCGCGATTATGTCCCCAAAGACTCTCGGGATAACCAAGAATATAACTGTGTAGAAAAGTTTGAGTTCTCAAACTAATTTTTCGAGAGAAAGTTTACTTTTTAGATTTGTCTCGCTGGTGGTCTTTGAAAGGAACAGTAAGATATTCTTTGTGATTATAACGCCTCCATTATTACTCCACCGTAGGTCAGAGGTTGTCATTTTGATTAGAGCTGAAGGGAATCCCATTAGATGATTTATACTTCATAAAAGTCCTCAAAAGTTGTATGCTCCTGTATTTCGTGGTGGGCGATGGTTCCGGTAAAACTTTTGGTGAGGTCATTCAATTGACACATTTATTATTTACTTGGGTCATTTTCCTCTACCAAAAAGTAATCAAACGACGGAGCAAATGCAATTATCTTTATGATGATGGCGAGAAAGGATACAAAAAGGTAGTTTCATTCATTCAATTGGAAACTTTCTCGTTGTACCATGTCTCTCTTGGCTTTGGCTTTGCTAATACAGTACAGGGAAAGAAAATAGGCTGGCTCTGAGACTTTCTTGTTGAGAAATTGGAAGAATTTCCTTACTTGCTGCGTGATGAAGGAAATTACTAGGAAAGAATTTCCGTAACAATTTCTCTTTGCAGAACGTTACATTCAATGCTTCTCTGATTTGCTGTTGCGGTTTTATATTTTATACCATCATGTAGGTAAAACTGAGTCCGTTCATATATATCATAGCGTAATGAAAGGTTGCTTGAGTAATTAAGGTGTTCAAAATGACATAAAATTCTTTAATGTCGATCCAGATTCTCTTGGGAAAACGTGAAAAAAAAACCAGCAAACCAAATATTGAATAACTTTCTCTCTTGAGTAGTAGGAACCCAAAGGAAAATAAATGTTATCAAAATCATCATCACGTTTTTTGAGCATACAAGAAAAATGTAATGAAGATGCATTTATTCCCTTGTGGCGTGATAGGAATCACTAAAGAAATCTATTATTTCCCATTACGTACTGCTGCTTCTCGTTGATTGTTTAGTGTGCAATTTTAGCTGGTTTCCTGTAACAAGATAAATTGCTTTCAATGAAAAACGCACATCTTGTATAATATAACATTTGACCTAAATGAGAAGTTCGTGTGATACGAAAATTTTCTCGAGAAATTCTCTCTATGCACACGCTAGACTAAGTAAAAGATTTTTGAGTTTGGTCGGAAAGATAAAGTCGAATGTCTATGTGGTTTAGGACCTAAAGGCATTTATACATATAATACACACATGATAAAAGGAGAAAGCAATAAAGCGGTTACATCATATTTTTAAGATGTCTGCAAGTTTGTTTCTTCAAGCAGAAAGGGTGGTAAGAGCAAAATTCACTCATGTGGCGATGAAATGAAAGCAGTAAATGATTGGAAAAGAGTCCAACTTCTTCTTCCTCAATAGGATATCGGATTGCAATGTGTTATGTTATTGTAGAACTGCATGCTACAATGACTCTCTCTCCCTATTAAGATAACATGTCCTTGTAAACCCTTGTACAAAAAAATCCGAAATTGTTAAATGTCTCGGTGAGAACAAATTGCTTTATCGCGAATTTACTTGGTCTCCTTCTGCTGCTCAACGTTTTTACACTTCTCTTACTTTTGTCACGTATGTAGTTTCCTAATTGTAACCCTTTTATTCTCGTATATTTATTTTTAGAGATGGTGAAGAATAGAAACGTATTAGTACATGAATGAACTCATAATCGCTTTCTCAGAAACGTGTGCATGAAGCTAGTAATCAAAGAAATTCGATATAATACTAAATTGAAAGACTATCAAATTACAGTTGATTTGTGTACATATTTCTATTCGTTCATCCTTAATTTCCACTGAAGTGAGTAGGAGGTAAATAGCAATATCAATTATAGTTGATGATAAGTAAAACACACTTTTTGATTAACTTGGGTGGAAAATAACACCACAAACTGATATTGACTGATTGAGTTTCAGTACTTTTGGTTGCTCAGAATATGTTAAAAATCAAGTCATGCAACAACTGTGAGAGCCAGCAGGCTACTACTATCTGGTTAAAAGTTAAAACATAAAATACAATCTATATTCAATGCCAGAAGCAATATTGCAGGAAACATAATACCAAAGCTGATCTTCAGAGTTCAACGTATTCTCAACTCAAGCTGCCGTTTCTAATATAATCATAGCAATAGCATTAAATTGGCATTGACTGCGTCTATCCTCCAGCCTTTTCTCATTTCATTTCAGCAGTTACTAACAACTTTCACTTCCAATATCTGCTGGACTTTCATCTACGTAGGATTCCATTCTCGTAACCATTTACTTTCCTCTCGGAAATAAGGTTGGGATGGAATGGAATCGTTAAATTAGGAAGGCTTTATTATATTGGAAGGTGAAAATAGAAACCCGTGTTGGTTCGCTCCTAAGAAATCTCTCCAATTTCTCGTTTAGTAATGCCTTGGTATAGAAAAATAGGAAGAAACATGATACCAGATACTAAAGTGCTCAACTCATTCCCATCTGTTTCACTACATTTTCATGTTCCATCTTCCTCCTCTTTAAAGCTCTTCTCTTTAAGGTTTTTATGTAAGCTGTATTGAACACGATGTAATATAAGGTATTTTCCCAATGTTCCTACAATCTATGAACTCTTTGCAAGGTGGTTGTTTAATATGATTTCTGTACGAGACAGAAAAGAGGTGAAGTCGAGGACTTGTTGGGCTGGGATATGTGAAAATACACATGTAATGCTAATGTATTCTGACTGGAATTACTCTACAGTTTTCTCCTTGGTTTTTTGTACTTATTAGTTACACGTTGTGGGTACAAAAATGGGTGATTGGATGTGATGCAATATCTTTCCTTGCTCACAGGACACACTAAAAACTAACTCTGCTCATCAACATCAGCTTTTCCCATATGAACGTATAGTTACGAGGTACGAGACAATCGAGCTACCTACATGAAAAGTCAGACACGGATAAAAAAAAACTCCCTGATCATATCTTCTTCGATTCAGGCTCACGCTTAGCTTTTCATCATCAACGTCGTTCCCTCCACTCTTTCTATTCAAAGGAATAAGAAGGAGCAAGTAATTCCACAAGGGGAATCATAAAAAAGCTGCAAGACAAAAAAAACGAGTTTCATATCAGCATCGTTTCAGTTTGGAGGGCATTCACATCTCCACAATATTATAGATACTTGACTCTCACTTCACATCTACTCATTTTCTCCAAATGCGAGAAAACGTACACAATACACAAAGATCCAAGTCTATATGGTGAAGTTGTCCTCCTTTTTGCTGCTACTTTATGTATAATGTCGCCCTGTGCTCTCATTTTCTGTAGTGAAGTATTACATGAAAGATCACTTGAGACTTTTTACTTACAACTTTCTGTACTATATAAAGTTTTCTCCGTTCCGTGAACGACAACAGTAAATGGAATGAAGAATGAGAAAAGAAAAATGCAATGTCTTCATCCATCCTGGTGGATAATATATACCTTCCAACTTTCACCTTTCTTATTTGCAACTAGTTTTTGCGTGACGAAAATAATGATCCATGCCTCCAAACTAAGGATGAATAATAGATAAAACGGTGGAAGCGATACATATTGTCCAAATAATAAATGCATTGGGTTGGGCGGATGGATATGGGATGTGATGCAGATTTTTTTCTCTCTCGAGTTGCCTCCCTTTGCAAAAGCCTTCAAAGCGTATCATTATAACTTTTTATGACCATCATTGCTCAGTTTTATTGTGTCAAAAAGTAACAAAGGGGATAGTCTAAACATTCTCTGTATGGCTCCAGCATCAAAACCAAAAAACTGCACTGCATGACGCCTATTTATGCTTGCATCTGGTACGTGTCTAATCCAAAAGCTTGGTACATGGTTGATGTTGATACATTTGTCACGTAGAAAGAACGAAATATGAATAAGAGTAGGCAGCTTCGAGCTTGTTAGGAGCCTCCAATGCAAAAATATACAAAGGTACTCGCAACTTTTCCAAAAACACTCCAGCGGCATCTCCTCACGCTGCTCAAAACATCGACTTGGAAAAACGGAGTTGGGTTTACACAAAAAGCTAGTAAAAATAACTTTAGAGGATGGTTGGAACAGTGAGTGAAAATAAAGTTCCAAGTGGCTCGTAAGGGTACAGCGTAGCGAGTCATAATACGTCTCATATAGTACATGTTATGCTCACGAACAAAGTCGTAAAAAGAGCAACGAATGCTTGGTTTTTCGTTGTACAAAATAAGCTATGAAAACTCTGGGAGATGGAAATAAGTGTAACTAGACGAATATCTTTTCATTATTTTTGTGTCCCCAAACCATTATTAGTGTTCAGTAAAAACCTCATAACTAAACTTGATATCAGTCACAACGACAAAGGTGAATATATACATGGTGGTGAAAGTGAGGTAAAATACAAGAGAAGTTTCGTTTTCACCATATTTTTGTAACGGTGAAAGCTCAATATGCAACTCTATAATAACATTTGTGAGCATGTGTATGTGTATACTTTACCGTTATCATATCATGAGTCTTAGTCACAGCCACGAGCGCTTATTGATCCCGACTTTTGTGTATTCGGATAGGAAGGATATTCTTGTGAAAGCACGAAAAACGAACGTCACTCTGCTCTCCGCTACTGCTGTTGTTCTTCTTTCTCCCTTGCATAATATTGCTCTCGGACGACCTATCAGTGTTATCATTCGTCGTGCGGTGCTTTGATACATTTGAGTCTATACATTTTCTGCCACTTTGTACATTCCTTTCTGTTATTTTCATCATCAACATTATTTTCTCTCCAGGCCTGCTTCTCGTTCTGGATCACCAGACTCGCGCTGCGTTTCTCCAGTCCAAGCCAAGTTAGCATTAGCTGCATTACATTACTAGTCATTACCAAGATATCACACTGTGTGGTTTCGTGCCGTTTTCTCCCAGTTCCTTATATATATAAATGGTGTGTGTATGGTAATGCGAAGGAAAAAAGCAGGGCTCATAAATTCTCAACGAACGAACGAAGAAAGTCGGAGAAAGGGTATATGGTTGGGTCGAACTCATCGTGTATTTGTGTACAGCTATACATATCCAGAATAATGCACTACGCCTTGTAGCTTTGCTCTCTTCATTCCAGGGAGCCTTTCTCTTGAATTTCTCACCATTTGCCCATTTCGCAAAAAAGGAACATGTACATCTATACAAGTTCGTTCTTACGTACGTACGTAACATAACATACTGCGTACTTTTTTTCTCCTCCTCAGAACCAGCAGTGAAAAGGCATGAGTAGGAAAGGGATAGTTTAAATCCACTCTTGCCATTCCTTCCACACAATAGAGTTGGTAACATGAGGGTAAAAGAAATGGCAAAAAATCCATCCCTGCTCTTTGCTTCCTTTCCCTTCTTTTTGCATTTTCACACAATATTTTTCTCCTCGTCCATGTTAGTTGTACAGTAGCTAGCTAGCAGGAAGGAAGGAAGTAAACGTACATGAGCATCTCCCCGTCTTGCTTTCTCCCATTGTGCGCAAACCAATAGTGCTAAAAAATATTTGTAGCTGAGATTGGAAATATGAAAAAATTGGAAACTTATTCTGAAGTATACGTTCGCGTTTTCGGATACAAAAAAATATATATTTCATTTTCGCAAAAACACATGACACGTCGATAATATAAAGGAGACAAGCTATACTGTAGTGATTGCATAATTCAACCGCGAAACGTGTAAATACTTTCCACTAACCCAGCAATGGGAATATCCATAAAGACGGAGTGAGTGTTTGTGTGTCGTGTGGTAGTTTATTGAAGACTGTATGTAAATCTTGGCGTGTATATATTTTTTCAAGTTTTGCTTTGGGGAATTGAACCCTCTTCCCCGACAAACTTTCCGTGGCTAAGCCAAAAACACACGGAAAATGTGGAACGGTAACAAGAGCACAACTACAACCACAACTCCTTTTTCTTGAAAAGTGTTACTTGTCCACTAAACATGTTTGGAGAAAGGAAAGCATTCACTCTCAAACTGTTGTTTGCCCCCAACATCAAGAGATGATAATAGGGTTTCGAGAGTCAAAAAGTCAACAGGATAAATAGTATTGTGTGAGAAGTAGGTATTTGTTATAAAAAAAGAAGAAGTGAGAGTTCGTTTTTTTGTGTTGACGGACTCAAAGTTGACTCTTTCTCCGCTCTCTTGTAACATTTTTCTGGTAGCGCTTCTTTCCCCAAAGAAAGGTTGTTGGCAAAGAGTGGAAAGTTTTTGGCTCTTTTTCTTCACTGTGAGAGCAACCTCACCAACTCCGCCTACTTCACGTTCTTGTTCAGCGTAGGTATTCTTCTAACAAGGCAGCAGCTTTCTCTCTCTACGTTTTTGTGGTGGTGATGATGATCATGATCGTGATGACGATGATGATATTGATACAAGACCTGGTGCAGTGAAGCTTGCCCGTGTATACCGTTACAAACCACTTTTCCTGTCACGTAGTCCAGATCACTTAAATAGTTTCCTGAAAATAAAATACGTAGACGCAAACTACCGAAGAAGTGTATAAAAGTTTTTAAAGAAAAATAGCCGTATTACATTACCGCTTTTAAGTGACTCAAATACATTGTGGGATTGGACTGTTGGATGTTAAAAGGTTGAAACTGCTCTTTCTCTTGTTTCTTTTTGCCACTGTAACTCTGTGGTCAGCCAAAAGAATTCAGCAAGAGTAAACCAAGTACTGAAGTTTTTTTGTTTGAGCCTTTACTCCGTTTCGGATTTCATTTCGTGTTAGAAGAGCTCATGACTAATGCCGTTCCACAATCGCTTCCTTGCTCCTCGCCTCATCGTGCTTAGATCGTAATATGCAATACTGCAGTGTACCTGCAACAAATAGCAAAGCAAAGACAAAGAATTTTACGATTTGTGAATATATTTACTCGACTCAATCGTGATTCACCACTGTTTTCGCTTATCTCGCCTATTCCGCAATTTATTTATTTTTCCGAAAAATCTTCGCCCACGCACTTCGTCTCGGTTGGCACATAATACATATAACATTGTTACTATATTTTATTCTAAGAAGTTGCCAACAAAAGATACTATAACGCAATGGCTCAAATTCAGATTTTACAATTGTTTAACGCGCAAAATGTGATACTGCTTTCACGGTTTGTGGCAAGTGAAAAGTCACAATGAAAGGTTGAAAGTGCAAGACAAACAAGCCCACTGTGCAACAGTCAATAAACACAAATAAGCAAACTACGAGATTTTTAGCATACAAAAGACAGCTTCAAGATGCATGGAATCGGTGCACATTCTGCGTTGGCCATTAAGCGCCAACGGAGAAGAAGAGAACAGCAGAGGAAGGGGAAGGGAAAGCGCACGACAACCCATCCCGATCATTATGACGGGGATAACAAGGTAAATGCGGTAAATAAAAAAAATTATACTAATCACTTTAATGAGAGCTGCTTGTAAAATGTAAATGTAAAATGCTCTCAAATGAGAATGACATGTTGAACCACTGAACTAAGCGACTTTCTCTCATTTCCTTCAATAAAGGTCATGGGCACAATCACAATGTTCCACGTTGGAGCGGTTTTCCTCCTCTTGGCATGCTTCCTCATGCTGGGTGCCCTCTTAACAAGTGAATCCAGAAAGGAAACGGCTGAGCTCGTTGGCACCGGTGTCATCTGCTTGTTAATAGGATTATTCCTAGTAATTCTCAATCGCTTCTACGGTCAAAAGGAGGAGGATGATTTGGCCAACTACGTCGAATCCCGGTTGGGTCGTAGTAGGTCTGGTCAACGACTTTACCATGAGTCAGAGTCTATGCCAGAGAACCTAGGAGGAGAGGCCGGCCCTTCCGCCTCCGTCTCAATGGAGAGTGACATAAGTCGTGACACGTCGAAGACTAAAGGGAACAAGCGAGGCAAGAAAAATAAGCAGCAGTCATCAGGGATCGAGGTAGACTCAACCACGGTGAATGGGGGACAAGGTCCGAAAGTCAAGGTGGATTTGGTAAATGAGCATAATCAGTACAGGAACTCGTCGGCGACGTATCATAATGACATCTCATCCGCTACCGTCACCCTAGACAGGATTGCAGAAGAAGGGGTAGCAGCAACTGGGATCGGAATTGATCACCAGCATCAACAAATTTCTTATGTGAACACCAGCTTCGAAGATGGCTCGTCATCCAGGGGAGCCAGTAATAATTTGTATCGTGTTTATGATCGCGACTATGCACGTGCGGGTGGTGCAGTGTAAGGTTTTGCTTTTTTAACAAAAAATATATATGCATAATAATTATTTTTTAACAGTAAAAAAATACAAACCTATACAAACATACCCAAAACAACCAAAACAAAACTTTTCTCCACATATATACACAAGCGAAATATAAGTCAACATACTTTGAAATTTTTAAACAAAAAATATTCACATACATAATATACATTCACACATGCCCCTTTTTATGTGTAAGTACGTACGTGTCTCCTTTTTCTATTGAAAATATATATGTGCATGTATATATATACTACTGTGAAAATCTAAGTGTGTTAACTTGTATATTTGTATATAAAATGTATAATATATACATACATATATAATCTAATTTTCACGTTGTATATTTTGTAATCAATCTCTATTTGCTCCGCGTGTGAAACTCAAAAACGAAACAAAGAAAGCGATCCATAAAAAATATTTACCTAATAACGTTACGTGTAGCCACGTTCCGTGACTCACACATAAAAGGATACAAATGCGCACACCATCCAGTTACAGTCAAGTTATGCATGAAAATTACATAACGTCTACAATTTTACACCCGACATTATTATTATCATCAGTCAGTTAGCTAAGTTACACACACACATTGTTATATTATATAATATGCATTTGCACTGCTTTATCCTCGCACAACATCTTGAGTATCGTATATATGTGTACCGTTTTTCACCCATGAGAGCCCCGCCCATTTTCACTTACAGTTTTTCTATCACCATTTGTTTTATACGGAACTTTTCATGGTATCAACTACTAGCGTACCTAAGCATACTTATGTGTAATGTAATATGGATATACTACATATTTTCAACAAAAAGCGCTGCATAATATGATAACGATATATAGAAAATAATAGATTCGAGTAATACTAAACAAAATCATCCTCTGCTTCAGGTAGGTAGGTTCAGATTTCATAAAAGGCATTCTAAGACCTACGAAAACTAAGGTAGGGGTAGGGATGCGACTCGTGTTAATTCCCATTCTGGTCCTCTTCATCGAAAAAAAACGGAAAATAGTTAACACGTGTGTTGGTGAATTTTTTCCGAGTGTGAAAGCAAATCGTTCAAAATTTACTCACGCACACATTGTAGTTAGGGCCAGGCTTGTGCAGGTCATTTCGTTTTAGGTTTACCATAATTTGTATGAAGCCACCACCGTAATTTACCACCCATACACTTATCGTTAGTTATCGTGGACAGTCCAGGAACTGGGTGCATGCATGCATGCCATTGTGTGGAGATGTTTAGGCATTCATTACTAGATATTTTCATTCGGGGAAAGTCTTCCGTGTGGAGATGAAAAAATCATGATGTTTAAAAGGCAAAAACGTATTATTTAGTTTCACCAGAGAGAGCAGCAACAAAAGGCAAAAATGTCATTACTAGACTAGTAGATGCTGCGTGCTGATGCTACCTTACAGATGCCACACACGTTGGTTAGGTAGCTCTTATGTTTTTCCATCGCAATCATTTTCATGCACCGTTTAATTTCGTTATGTTATTCCGATGTGGTTCAGCTATCTGTTCCATCTCCTCGAGTCTCTAACTACATCATCATGACAAACAAGTCTGTATGCTAACAGGAGCTGAAGTTGAAGTGGAAAAGTAGGACAGATGCATTGAGAGTTGAAGTTTGTTAGCAAGGGAGTATTACGCAACATCATCATAACAGCTTGCCATCATGACATCCCATCACATCACACTATTGCCTCACCACCACCACCAAACCAAACCACTTTATGTAAAAGGCACATGACTTGCTGCTAGCAGAATGGTCGAATAGGATGATGCATAATGTTCTTTGACGTGCACATCATTATCGAAATATGCTAGCGTGATATGAAGCATGAAGTAGGAAATGGAACAAGAAATTTTATTTGGAGAAACCAGCAAAGGAGAAAATATAGTTGGTCGCAAATCAATTTATGACAAGTTTCTCTCATCTCGTTTAATATTTCTTTCTTGACCATATGTGGTAGCAAATCACAATCATGCTGTTTGACGTTTTTGATAGGAAAACATCAACATGTAACTGGCAATAACCATAAATCCGATGCTTATGGGCAAGTTGTGGTTACATAATAATGTTTTTGGCTACTTTTAATACCAGTCTAGCCCACGCAAGAGAAAATAGTTGTATTGATATTGAGTATGGTGGTTGGTTAGCAAGCATTTCATTGACCATGTGATGTTTACATAAGGGCAAAATAAATAATAAAAACGATCATGAACCTCTTGTTTTTCCTAAAAACATCAAAAATAGCTGGTTATATGTTGCATTTTTGTGTAGAGAAAAATGATGACGAAAGCAAAAGCGTTCAATATACTTATGAGCTATCAGTAAAATGTCAGAATATTCATGAGAATGAAACTGCATGATGGATGAATGAATTATCAGGAGGGCTACAAATTCATCTCGTGACGTGCATAAACCTTCACCAAAGTTATGAAGTCAGTCAGATCAGTTGTATATATGTGGTGGCGATGGTATATGCATAAAACAACTGAGTTTATTTTCCCATTTTCCTTCCACAAATTTTTACCAACTTTATCAAATACAAAAAAATATACACGTTCTTCCATATCGTGGGACCACACGTAAGAGAAAGCAACTTGAATTCGTACTTTCTTTTTATGAATTGAATACTAAACAGGCAACCTCATGAATAAGTGAGGATCCATTCCACGTTTCTTTAGTATTCAGACCGAGTTGTGCTAGACAAGCGCTAGTGTATTAAATTAGGAGCATGAAGAAAAGAAATACTTTATTGCCGCCACAGAAAGTGACAAATTGGCTTTCTTCATACTACAATACCGAAGACATGTTTGATGAAGGAAAGGTTCTTGAAAAAGTGTTCTAAAGAAGGCCAACCACTTTTCAGAAGAGAAATATTGTCTACTACCATACTCGCCTGTTACTCGTGAAATGAAAGCCGCAAAGTAAAGATTATTAGCTTGCAATCAGCCATAGCTGCAGAAGGAAATGGAATGTTTATGCAGAGTGACATGAATATTGAGTGTGTTAACACCGGAACCCACCTTGCAAATGGAGCACATTAGTACTACTCCTACATGCATGTAGTGATATCTCCAATATGAAAAGATGGGAAAATCAGTACAGCAAATTTTTTGAAAGAGAAAGTTGGGATGTGGGGAAATGAGGCGATAAAAAGGCGTGTAGCTCAGATGAAAATAAAAAGATTGACAAGTCTATGAAAACCTTACTTTTTTCCAATTAGGATTACTAGAGTGTACATTAATTTCATGTTGGGGATGTTGAAATTATAATGAAAAAGCAACAACTGTAGAAATGAAGGTGTTTTATTGCAAAAAGAAACGGGGATTTTTTAAATACCTTTGCAAACATTGTTTCACAATCTTGCTAAATCTACAACACAAAGAGTCATACCATTTTGTACAGTCAGTACGGAATATTTCTTTAGCATTGAGCTTGTGAGCCCGGAAAATGAAAAGTGGAAGTCGGGAGCTCTTTGTTCTTGTACTTTTCCTCTTAGGTATATTAACGTGTAATATGGCAGTAATAAATGTTTAATGGGTTGCTACATGTTTTTTATCCTAGTTCCTCAGATTAACGTGACCCAACGCTAATGGATTTCCAGTTAGGGCTTTGAACGCAGTACTCCAAGTTATGAATAATTGGTATATACATACATTGAGCAAGTGAATGTTCTGTACTGCATTTCTCAGTTGAATATGGGAAGGAACAGTGGTATAATCATTGTCTACTACTGACTAAGCTAGAGATGCATAAAAATTACATTACACTCGTGCATGCATGGCAGGCAAGAGACCCATGAATTTTTGAGGAGAGCAGAATTGAGTCATCTTTTTAACTTTTTATGTTTAGTTTGTTTTAATCTACAGACTCTTCATTTACCCAGTTTTTGTCTACTTTTGCAATTTACTTTCAATTCAATATGCAACTCGCCGAAAAGTCACTGTTTTGTCAGAACAGCGTAAATACACTGTATTATAGTGTTCTGCAATGGGAGAAAGAGAAAGGAAACATGATTAAAAATGTATAAAAGTAATTTCCTCCCCATTTTCAGACTTAAGAAAGAAATTTCACATGAGTGAAAACCTTTCTTTCGAAAAATGTTTATTTTATTTTCGTTTCTAAACCAATTGAATCGTGTGTTTCTTGAAACCACTCTGATACAAATAATTTAAATCGGTTCAGTGAACTACGTAGTAAAAACGGTCGATCCGGAAGAATCTATTATGACCCAATCAAAACAAGATTATTGGCAAAACACAGACAGTAAAAACAGTGCACACCAAAAAAGACATGCTGACTAAGAGGTTTTAGAACTGCATTGAATTAGGTTTTGATTTCATAAAACATAACAACCCTCACGTAACACACAGCGTTTACATATAATATACATTACTCATGACAGCAATGTAAAACTTGCTGCCACAATAAACTTTCATTTTCCGTTTCAAAAAGTCCCACATTCAAACCCTCAAAAACTCGTAACTGAAAAAATAAATGAATTTGCATGTAAAGCAATCTTCCATTTTGGACTATTTCCAAACAAGTTGAACGAAAAAAAGTGTGAAAAGGGACAACATATTTATTCTACTCAATGAATTGGCAAAGCGGAAAGGAGAGAGAGAGCAGGAACGTGGTGTAATGACGAGCAAAAACTGTGGCACTCTCTGCTCGGGTAGCCAACAACATGATTTTTAGCACTTGTTCCTTTCCTGCAGGGCATACATATTATTACCAACCACGGTTTTAGACTCCAATACAACATTAATTTCGTGATCCTAAACAATCCCAAAGCGACTGTTAAAGTGGTTAGAAAATGCGGGTGGTGGTGGTTTGTTTGGTTGGAATGACTAAAGGGTTAGCGCTATGTGTAAACGATTTTTTGCCAGAAAACAACAATCAAAGCTCCTAAATGAAATGGGATTTACATGTATATTCATATATAGACTAATTAAAATGGTGGAGGTGTTAATTTTCGAGTTTCTCATGATTCTTCCACACAAATCTGTATTTTCTATGTGTACGCTAATAATAACAAGGTATATCCATTATATGATCGCTTTCCAATTATTGGCACACCGTCCCGATCCTTTCCCACCGACCAGACCAGACCACAGTGGGCTTTACACAAGCACTCGATCCTGTTTCCTAATTCTCAACACTTTTGATATGTATATTTTTCTTTCTTGTCAATCATTTTGCTGACTGTGTGTTGTAATGTATTTACCTATATGCTTTTTCTCTAATATTCTCTAACGCTTTCTCTGTGTTAAATGAGCAAGAAAATATGTTCATGTTCATATGTGTGTTTTTATATATCTATATTTCATACCTTTGTGTCCTATGTGTACAATTTCTAGGTTTTAAACCAACATCCGGATTCACACGGTTTGGATATGTCATGTGTCCCTCGGCCCGCACACACAGTCACACCCAAACACGAGTTTTTGTACAAATGAAGTCACATGAAAATGAAATGCGATAATCCTATGCACGTTTGCACAGCCAAGCAAGAATACCTTCTACTTAAAACTACTACTACTACTTCTACTAAAAAGCTATAAAAATACCTTATATACTAATGCAGCACGCTGTTCAATGTTGTGTTTGTTCTGTTCATCTAATTCTAAAATTCTCCTTCCTACCTGAGATTTTCTATTTGCACTTTTTAAACTATATGTATGTTAAAAAATGTCATAAGCATTTTCGCTCATCTTTTCTCTTTCTTTCGTCTTGCCAATAACTTTTCTTGAGTCTTGTCTCTATCATCTATTATTACTCTTACATAAGTAAAGCAGATGATGGCACTGATGAGTTGTGGTGCTATCCAGAGTCAGAATCCTTTTTATACTTGCTGTAAATGCGTGTTGTCTGGTTGTCGTCCGTATAAACGTACTAAAGAAAAATTATATAATAGCTTGTAAGAGAATGTTTTTTCTACAATTTTTCTACTTTTCACTTTGTGTATGTATGCAAAAACTTTGTACTTTATGTGTCAGTATGTTGTCCTATATGAGTGGAACACGACAAGTACATTTAAAAAATACATACATACTATGCGAAAATGTACGTTTCAGTGTGTCGTTCAAAAATCCTTTTGTATGGCATCAATAATAATAATCACACACACCGCGACATTATGACTCTTGTTTCAATTTCCAACAAAAATTGTATGTGAAAATCATTCTGTCCTTCATAATCCACATAGCTTTCAAAAGTTTCCTGTTCAATTAAATTAATACTTATTATGTGTATTGAAAAATTTGCAACGTATACCTATTATGTGAGAGAAAAAGTTGAGTGAGATTTTAAAACAATCGTAACCGTATCGTACATAATTAATTATTACATTGATATATACATAATGCATCGAAAGATTAATTTCACCAGCAAATTGTTTCATTATTGCCTTAAAAAATGCTGTAAGAAAGAACTATACTCTTGTAGATTCAAATTTTTACTCAAGGAATGGCCGACTACCATACCGTTATGTGTCGTTAACAAAACCGTTTAATTATTATTATTAATAATCTTATTAATCAATATTGCTATCAGTATGTTAAGGTTAAAGTCAATTTCTTCCCAGGTTTGAGCTTTTTACATTTTATAACTTGTTACGTATAACTTTTGAACTTGTTAAATTATGCCCTGTTGAGTGCTATATACAGATCTCCTACGCAGCTGGATTACTGCTTACATTTGCATTAAGTTTTATCCTTGAAATTTAAACATACATAAACTAGCTACATAAAAGTACAGATCATTACAGATATTTATACATTATACAGGCTTTGGTTTGCCTGGTACAATACAGTATCAGCAATCACATATATAGTATGTATGTATGAAAGTAAACGAAGAGACGCACATGTTTTAGTATTTCTCAAAATGATTTTTAGATCCACGTCGTTCGTATCGATTGAAATTTTTAAATCCATTTGGGATTTCTGAATAGAAAGTAATGCACACATGTATGTTTGTGGAACGATGAGTTGCTTGCCTAAAATTTGAAAGGATCATCATCATCGATATATATGGAGTTTTGGTGAGATGATTTCAAAAATACATATGAAATGGAGTATATGTATTTCTGATCGCAAATGCTGAATACGACTGAACAAGTTTACTTTTGAAAAAACTTACTTTTAGCATAAGATACTGATATTAATACATATTTGAAAGGCGAAAATGTCCCTTTTTGTAATACAATCGCCAACGCTCCTCCTAACTAAAAAGAATTATTATTATTACTAATATGTATGTACCGTAAAATGTAATCTGTAATCCAGTTTTCGCCTTATTAAATTTAAAACAACTTCTCGTTCGTGTATAATCTATTTACTTGTCTGTGTTGTTATATACTTGTTCTTATGTACGAATTTGACTTGGACTTGAGTAAATGTTCACTACTTTGTAAATTTTTTGAATCTAATTCAAACTAAACCAACTAAAATGGAACTTATGACATGACCTAGCCTAACAATATAATTATTTGGATGTGAACAAAAACTTATATTCGTGTTTTGATTAATAATTCTTTCTGATGATAATATTAAAATCACTTTAATATAAGTAATTTAACATGTAACGAGTCATTTACAGATATTTATGCATGCGTAATGTCAACTAAGTTTGTGTGTCTGTAATTTTTTGACAGAGTCGTAACGTACAGCTCTACAAGACAAAAATTATAGAAGTATATATGTGTGTGCGAAAAGCACGTTATTCCATTGTAATGCGTATATTATATGAATACAATCATATATTTAAGTGGATTATGTGTGGGGTATTGAATACAACTTATTCATGACAAATGTCTTTTAGAATCATATATATAAAGTAGGTACGTACAACTAAACGCTACATTACAAGATGAAATCATTATGTGTTAGTGTAGTTATCTAAGCTAATTTGAGAAAACTGGGAACGGAAAATTGACAATGAAAAGAAAAGTTTACTTTACAGTCTATAATCAATCACTCACATTTCTTACCTTATCATATATATTGTAAAATCTGCCATGATATAACTTTTAAGCTATATACATTATGTATGTAATATTTCTCCTGAGAAGAGCAAAAAATGGAATAAAAATACGTATTCTGCAAACGTCCTTGATAACGAGACCACAAACCTGACATTATCTTTATTTCATTTTTTACTATTTCATTGAAACCTTTTGTTTTCAACAGAATGAGATTGGTCACTGGAGACCCGGCTAAAGATAGTATGTTTGGATTCGAATGAAATTATGAGACTCTGATGAATTGAAGTCATAATAATATTGTGTAAATTGTGTTGTTTGGATTGGATGGTATAATAATACACTTGTTTATATGTTTTTCAGAGTATCTGTCTGAGATTGTTAGAAAGAGCGGAAACCCTCCACATTTTTCAAGATGATCACCTCCATGCCAGCAATCCCGGTTCGCCGGGAGCGTAATAAGAAGGAGGGTTCGATAGGATACTTTAGCCGTCCACACAAGCTCTCCCTCCATTTCCGACCTCCTGCTCTGAGTCATCACCAAGTGACTCCAACCCCCTCCCCCATCAATTCTCCTCAGGGAGCGTCAGAAACGCAGCAGCAGTCATCAGAAACTCGTGCCCATAGATTGGCAAGGTTGGTTGCACAGAAGCGTGTGTTTTTCCAGTTGAGCGTCCTCTTTCCACTTGCTGGAGCTCTCCTTCTCTTCATAGGACTCATCCAGTTGGTCCCTGGCGCAGAAGGGAAGCCGTATGGCATGCTGCTTATCGTTATAGGCTGCATTTTGCTCGTCATAGGTCTTCTTATCATTATCGTTCGAATGTGTTGCAAATGGGAATTGGAACGTAATGAGACGAGCTATTTACACGGAGGAGTACTTCCAGAGATTAAAGTCAATGAGCCGAGTCTTAACGATGTGGATATTGAGAAGGGTGGAGAGCTGGAGTATAGTCAGCAGCAGTCTCGGAGGCCATCTCAGCAACACTCGAGTAATGATCCAGCTTTTTCTAATAATAGGACCAACACAGCAGCTCTCGAGCAGGTGCAAGTTGATACTTCAGGAGCATACTCGAAAAGTAGTAGTGGTGGTGGGGGTGGGGGAGCAACAGCTCCATTTCAAAATTATGTCTATTCCCCTTTAAATTTTTGTAAACCGAACCCCTAATATAATATTGTTTGCTATGTATTATGTGTTTTTATTTCAATTTTATCTTTTAAAAAACTGATGATACATATAATTATTATTGCGTATACTATACATACAAAAATGTATACTTCTTGTCTTTTCCTGTCTATTCCTTTTTCATCATAAAAAATATACACGTTCGTACCATAAATATATTATAATGCACCAATATATTGATATTATATTGTAAAACAAATGATGTTATATTTAGATGAATGCATAATATATTTCTAAGGTGGTGGAGTGAATGATTATTTGGGAGAAATCCGGTGATTTTTCAGATTACAATTATTGTTACGTTCTTTTCCTTTGAACTAAATATAAAAAAGGATGAAAAATACCCTAAATCAGCCATCGGGGACTTTTCAGCAATATGTAAAACAGTTGTATCTTTTGATTAACCTCATCTCCTCTGCATTATTAGGAAAATAAAAGCGCTTGAAATACATAGATATTACATACTATGAGAACGTTCGAAATTAAGCGAAATGCTATATTTGTAAACTTGCGACATTGAAAATGTCTACTAATATGACACTGTTTTAAAAGGCAGGTATTCCTAAGTTTTTACAGATGTCTGATGTATCAAGCTTTTTTAAATATTATGGCCATCTTGGCAGTAGGAACTTTTTAAAGAGAAAGCTCATCAAGGGAAAGCTTTTAAATTATTTAAAAACACATATGCAATACATGCACCGTTTTCATAAAAGACATCGTCTACCATAGTATACATAAATCTACATGCTTGACTTTTTTGGGTTTAATACTAAATGAAAATAAAATAATTTCACCTGCAGTAAGGTTTCATTTTCTGAAGGACATATATGCATAAAAATATGAGCAACATGGGAAAGACAACCATCTTGTCGCATTATGATTGCTTTTGCGGTATGTAAATTTTTGATATTGATTTTCATATAATATCCATCTGTATTATTGCTGATAATTATTGCATACAATATATAAGTACTGCCGTGTAGGTCAGTTATGTAACAAGCCGATAGATAAGGCAATGATTGTAGTAGTTGTTGATGTTGACTTGCATGATATATTACTTTTCATTCTTTGTCCACTTCACGACAATCTTCATATAGATAGAAAAATACTACCCTTCGTGTAATACATGTAATTAATATAAATTACAATACGTACCTTTTCATACTCTTAGCGTTATGACCATTTTTACGTGTTTCTGTTTCTAATTCGTCTTTCATTAGTTTCGCCGAGTTATGAAATTTATAATGAAACTGCTACCTTACACCGCATCGAAAGCCGAATACATCATGCCAAATTTACAACAGTGCAGCATTAAATGTTTTTTGTAGCTAATACTGTCTTCTTTCTAACCAAAGACATGTACGTAGTTAACCTTTTTCCTTCTTAGACATAAAAATATAAATGTTCTTTGTTATTATAACAGTTACTTAAAAATTACAAAACGATATAATATGGACATCATAGTGCTGTAGGTGAATTATTTTAAGAAAACTCTAAATAATTTCTAGCTAGATATCTAATGTTGAACTCTAGTATCAACCTAAGTATTTGCTGGTGCTTTTAAACCTCCTTTCCAATCCACCATGAATCGAAACCAAAGGCCTACCAAAAAGATTGTCTGGGTACTTTTATGTGCATACTATTGCGTGGGCCCGGATAACTTGTCTTATAAAATATGAAATTAATTAAGGTAAACCCATAATATTTTAAAAGCAAAGCGGAGCTCGTTTTAAGTCCTTTGCTTAAAGAGACACCAGTTACCAGCAGTGTCAAATGTGGTCACATAAGTATGTTACAATGCATTACTTTCACCATGTCTGACTTGACAAAAATTCCTTGTACTTCTTGTTATAATTAGTGTGACCAAAGAAGGGAAACGGCTTTAAGAACATAAAAATACTGTAAAACTAATAACATAATATATTCAAGAATGTATTTTTTCACTTTTCTTCTCTATATAATCACCTTGATAATCATCATCGATTGACATGTAACACACACGCAACTCTTTGACTCTCATTCTTCTTCCCGTTTGACACATTTTTTTGAAGAGAACAGGAATAGGAAATGAAAGCGTCACACTTACAAAAAGAGCTTCTATAATGATTGATCTGTACTTGTAATTACTAAAATGCTGTGCAGGAAGAAATCCGTTGTTTCTTCACACTCGCCACGTATTGGCTTGAAATATTGGGAAAAAGAAAGCAAAAAACAAGATGCTGCTACTCATAATGTGCATAGTCTAATTAATTATTACTCAATGAGCCGTTTTTGCTATATTGTGCATATATAGATATTTAAGCATGGTATAATACATGTATTGTAATTACTCCTATAAAATCATCTGGAGTGGCTTCTCAAACGAGGTAGAACACTGCTCCTTAATAAAATAAACAGATTGATGATGTGTGTCAAGTCAGCATACCCTAAAACTCCTTTTTCCTTTTATGAACTAAATATGATCTAATACACTGTTGTTAATGCATAATAAAATGTTATATCTAGCTTTATATACACGCTAAATAGAAATATGAATACCTATCAACCACTACAACCTAAAATCTATTGATGGACGTTACTAGTTAAATGTTTACGTCTTGTGTTTCCGTATGCATAATATACTCATTCTTGAAATGATGCGATGATGTGGATAATATGTATTAGAGATATGGTGCAATTTCCGTTAATTTTTTTGGTATACGTTCTTTCTGTGAATGACTGTTTCAGAATTATTAATACGCATTGAATAAAATGTTTCATTATAAAAACTACCGAGTCATTTATTATTGATCATTCTCTTGGGCTTATATGTATGTATTTATGTACGGACTTTCTTCCGATGGGGATAAACTTTTCACAGGAAGACATAATTCAAGAGCCTGAAACCTTGAGAGAATCACGGTAAAGCTGCGAGCAGCAATGTTGGGATTATTAACACCTGCCATTGGCATCTGGAGCTGGACGATCAATTTTACGGTGATATTCCTAAGAGCATTGAAGAGCACTATGAGAAGATTTCGATTGGAAAAGTCGATATGCAACTGATCCATCTTATGTATAGCAAGGAAAGAAAATGCTGCAGTAAAAAGAAGTCGGGCTACATTGGTTGGACCAACAAGTAAAATGCAATAAATAAAATGTTGCTACTACGCGGATGCACATACATTATGCCAACTCTCACCCAATTAGATCAGTATTTTTTTTAAAAAATGTGGTAACTTTCTCTTTCCCCAAGCATTTAGAAGGGTAAGATGAATTCTTCAGCAAAGTTGAACTTTCTACTCCTAAATATATTCAGTAGGGTGGAACAATGAACAGTTTCGGACAGCTTGAGAGATAGCTTCTAGAAATCATTTGGTTTTGACAGCTGAGTGGGTGGGTAATTGCATTGCAGAACGTTTAAAATCTATATGTACTACCATATAATGAAATGAAGGGAAAGAAGAGAAAGATAGCATTGATATTGATGTAGAGAAACTGCTTTTTCAGCAATCCATTATGGGCTGGAAATAGATTGGGTTTGAGTTGTAGCATAATTGGAAACATTTATGGAATCAGCAGTTTGGGATTATTCAACTTAACTACTCCAGCTGCCTTTTTCTCTTGAACATTTTTTCTCATCGTGCTGCTTTCTCTGAACCAGTATACATTTGTTACAAGCAGACAACGCCAAATTTATCAAATGATGAGGTTTCAAAGTTGGAACTGAATAAATCGTAACAGTTTGGATTAAATTACCTTGTTTCATATGATGCTCTACATCTAGTATGCTTTCTCTCGTGTACCTACACATCCCGGAGGGGAATGGATGAATATTCCGCTGTTTTCCAAAAATTGATACTTCATCTTCATCAATCAACTTAACGAAGCGTATAATAAGCTCAACGTATTTGTCATCTTGTAATGAGAAAGCTACTCAAGTTTGAATATTTTCTTTTTCATATTAATTCATTACTCACATTTTAATGCCATATTTTTTTGTCATGTTCACGTTTACAAAGAAAAATCTTGTCACAAAAATTATGATTTTGATTCAGCTAACATCATCATGTACAATGTGTTTTCTAAAGTATGTATTCTTTTGCTTTTTTCTTTCATCTGTAATTTGCATTCTTTTCAGACTCCTAAAATACTAAGTCGCTGCTCGCACTGTTATTATTACGACAGGTAACACCAAGTCATATTTTTATGTTGACTGTAGACACCATGGATAAACTAGTACTACGTTACTTTAACTGAGATACAACTTTTATACATATATAAAGAATTGATTTATTTTTATAATACATAACATACCTATTCCTAACTCACTGTCTCTTGCGAACAAACTCTACGCTGCAAGTAACCCATCTATGATTTAATATACACATATATTTTACGACAGCTTACAACTTATTCTTGTGTTATCTGGTTTGCAATATCTTTAGAATATTTTGAGGTCAGTTCATACACAGATTATATAAACCACCTAATATTCACACTTTCACTTTTCACTTCAGATATTAACATCTAGGAGCAAGGTTATAATCACAAATTGGACCAGAATCTTCTACAATTGTACAGCTACAACATTAAGTATACTACAGAGCTTTTTGTTGTGTCCTTCCTCTGTTGGAGGATTTCATAATATTGGTTGAGTAGCTTTTTTCTATTATATTTTCAAAACTACAATTTAGATATCATTAAGGAAAACCGTCCTCTTCGGAGGATTTAGTTTGATTTGTCATGATAAGAATCTGTGATAGCTAATAACTAGATCATAGTAGGTAGCTAACAATGCAGCATTCTTTAGTATATATTCGGATTAATAATAATTTTAGAACGCATGCGTTTAATTAAACAATCTAAATCTACGTTTGCGGTATCAGAAGAATAAATCGTCGATTTGGTTTTACGGATTTGAATTTTTGATACACAAAAATAAGGTGCGCCAAATTATTCATGGTACAACAGGTATAGCCAATCTTACATTATAATAAGTACATTTGTAGTAGTGATATAATAAATTCTAAACCTAATGTGGGAGTGGGTTTGCTACGTGTATATTTTTATCGGTTTTAAAAATATTTAAACATGCATGCTCAAACAAAAAATGTTGATTGTTTGTTGAATAAACTAGATTCGGTATTAGAAAGATAATATTTGGGATTATCGTAAGCGTTTTGTTACATTCTCTTTTGGTTTTGGGTACGTACTTACATTTACAGTTTATTACAACGAGTGATGAATGCCATAATATAGATTTCAAAGTGATGATTCCAAAACTGACAACTGCTGCCATGCACAATAAATTATTGTTTGCGAAATCTTTGAATTTAATACCAACTACTAATCGTAAAGTCTTGTTATATTCATCATGAAAGTTGAGCGACAGAGGAAAAGTATAACCCAAAGGAATTCGATATCATAATTTGTTCTATTATTAGTTCATAAACCATACTCTATTTATGCCCTATTAATGTAATACTCGCATACAAGTTAGGTTTCAAACAAAAACACTACAGAAATTAGATTACAAAATTGTCTCAATAGTTGTATTTTTCAAACAATTTCTCCTTTCAACAACTTACAGGTAAGGATGAATGGATCATCTATTATGATTACTATCATTACTAATTGCTATAATGCGAGATGTCAATAACATAACAAAGACAATCCCTTTGGTTAAATATAGTTTACAAACATCCGCATTGCTACAAAATACTCGCTTAGTTTTATTTAACTATTTTATAAACATCCAATATGTCCTACAGTCACATAAAGCCATTACAACAACAATAAAACGAGCTTACATAATATACACTGAAAACACTCTAAAATTAGAGCGGTATAGGTCAATTGTTCTATGTTATGGCCGGCATTACACACTGTTTATACAGGTTTAAAGCAATTCGTAGCTTTAGTCGACGTGAGATGGTTGTACAGTATATTTACAAAATTTTATAATATAAACATTTAGCATTACGTATTGACTAACACAAGTAAATTCGAGAGAAAACGAATCTTAATCTGTTACAATAACATTTGGAAGGTCGCGCTACTGAAAAATGTTAACAGTTTAACAAATGTTTGTTGCCAGAATCTAAACATGATTAAGTTTGAGAAATGCGAGAAGAATGTGCAGCTTTGTAAGACAATGTTTCGTTACCGTGATTGAAATCGAGAAATGAGAAATATTTGTGTCTAAATTCTTATACTACTCAGTTTTAAACGTCGAATATATGTCAAAGTCAAGCTTTATATAGTTGTAATATTTCTTGATATTAATAAGAAGTAATTTAGTAATTTGCGTGACTCATGAGATAATTATCTTGCTATTCCGCCACCAAAGCAGTGAGTAGCTGCTTGAGAATAATTACTAGAATATCCAAATGGTTGCTGAGATGAGGATGAGACGCCTCCTACGATTTGCGCTGCGTTAGATGACGAAGATAGCCCGTTATTTCTACTGTTTGTACTATAATCTGACTGCATCTGAGATGAGTTCATTGTCAATGGACTATTGTTGAATGCTATGCAAAAGAATGTTGGGAAAAAACATGTTGATTACACTGAATTTCTAATTTAAATTTCCTTGAAA
Source organism: Orchesella cincta (assembly GCA_001718145.1). Classification (NCBI taxonomy): domain Eukaryota; kingdom Metazoa; phylum Arthropoda; class Collembola; order Entomobryomorpha; family Orchesellidae; genus Orchesella; species Orchesella cincta. The sequence continues at coordinate 75,796 of LJIJ01000136.1, forward strand.
GATTGCAACTACCTGGAGAGCTCGATAAAGATGCTTTTTCATTTGCAGATAGTTTTGAAAATGCAAGAAGAGCATCAGGAAAGTTTGGTGGCGTAGCGGGTGTATTCGCTGGCGTCATCTGAATAAAACAATCAATTTTTGTCTAATTAGCATGAAAAATGGAACAAGCATCACAGGCATGTAAAAATAGACACATGTTGACGTTGACAGTAATGATTTTATTACCTGGCCGAAATGGCCGTGAAGTATGTGGTGGGCGTGATTTTGGTGGGATGTGGGAGGTGCCACAGCTGCTTCTTGGAAGAATAAGCTCAATGCAGTCTAAAAGAGGAAAAATAAATTTAGAACTTGGCCTAGCATTAAAGGGTTCAATTAAATTCTCCTTGTTATCATATTTTCATTTCATATCATATTAAGTTCTTCTTTTGCTGGCTCATTTAAATCTACAACATAGCAGGTACTTTCCTTTGCTTTCATGAACTATCGGATAGTTACTATCCAGCGGCGTCTCTTGACAGAAAATTCATTGAAAAAAGTTATGATAGGAAATGCATTTTTTACCTCAAACTGCCAATGAGCTGCTTGAAGAAGGGCTCTGGCTTGATCAGTGGCACAGCCAGCAGCAAGCACAAATTGATTTATCATAACTTGTTCTCGAAGATTATCCATGTTTTGACTCATTCTCATAATAAACTCCACAAAGTATTTGATAATAAAAAACAGTTTCGTCTGATCCGTTCAGAGTTCACTGTCTAGTACGTATCCGATCACCAATAATGGAGTTCAGGCTGGCAATGAGTTTTATTGCTTCCTATTCCTGGTAGTCGTTGAATCCTTTTAAACGGCTTCCCAACTCGTATTAAATTCACAGCTTATAACTTTCACGGGAAGAACCAGACATTATGCCATGCCAGACGTCAGACTTTTGACCTGCAGCGTCTACAAAAACAAATTCAACTGGAAATTAAATTTTAATAGTTATTTTCATTTCTCGATAAAGTCATTGATAATAAAATTAGTGCCATTGTTCTTACAGATTTAATAATCTGCATATATATAACAGCCATTGTGCCTAGTGCCGTGACTGCACAATCATGCCGATGAGTTATGACTTATTATTTTAGTATACAAACTGAACTGGGCATTGCATGCTGTAAAATAAAACCGTAATGTTGATGTTTTGGCTTAAGTAATTCATTGAGACATCATTAAACTACGGTAGTAGGCATCGTTATCACATTAGTCTACACGATCAGGTTAATTTGGAATATTTCCATTGGAATTGCAAGAAGACATGAAATCTTGCATGCCCCTTCATCTTATTAACCTAGTCATTAGAGGTATATGGTAAATTCTAAAAGTTATTCTTAACACTGCTTTCATTCTACACTACATGATGCAGCAGGCTGGATTTGTGCAAATGGTGAATGTCAAGGATTTCTACTTCTACAACACCAGCACATTGTATGGACGACGTACGTCATGCTGACTCCGATAAAAAAAAATTTTATATCAATAAATGTAAAAGAGTATTGGATGTAGGTTTATGGATGTGCTTGAAAGAACTGGAATACCATTTATACCACGGTTTACTACTACTTTTGAAGTATTATAACTCTGTTGATGACAAGTTTAAATGATATTTGTAGTTGTAATGCTTATCTAACCATAATCATACCAATTACACCATTGCCAACATGGAGGGGTCTAAACGATTCATCGTGCAATGTATTTTCAATTTTCCACGTGAGTACAGCCCTTGTTTACGATTACGGATGTCACGTCACCTAATCAGCTTTAGGAAAACCATGTAAAACATCTCTAGTATTGATAACAATAACAGCGGTTACCAAATACTTACATTCAAAATGAGAAGCCGATTAACTGTAGACAGACGGTATCATTTTACTCATTTTTTATGATTACCATCAACCATCAAAATAAAATTATCGCTTTCATAATAACAATAATCATATCATCAAATATCATGAGTTTATGAGCAATATGAAATTGCACCTCTTGCATGTAAATATGCTCGATACTTGCATTGCATGCATGCATGCATACAAAACTTTTTAACACATTTTCATGTGCAAACAAGTAAGTAACTTTTGCATAAAACTATTTGCATGCACCCTATCAATCATTTCAACTGCCACAGTTATAACATGGCACAAATATATTCAAAATGTTTTTATCAAACATCACACATTACCAAATCCGACAACAACTATTACATTCTTTCGGGTATAGATATCCCCATCCCCGCTTTCGATAATATAAATTATCATATCATATCATAAGATTAGGGAGCGACGAGTTACGAAACCAAAACATCCCAAAAAAGTAAAAAGGACTAATCAACTTGCCAGTGCAATGTTTATTTTGATTACATACATTTCCTAAAAGTTTTAGGCTAAAACTATTCGCATTAGAACTAAGTTAGCGATAGCAGTGTGCGTGCACGGCCATTAAATTATGTTATGAATGCAAATTTTTCTTGTAATAATGAGTTTACTTACTTCAAGAAAGTAGGTTGCATATTTCAGATCCTAATTCTCAATTCTGATTTCCTGGAATCAGATCCCAGAGTTATCACGATGGATGAGTAAGGTACATCCTATTAGCATGCACAAGCACAACCTTCTTTTCCTTCGTGAGATATCTTACTTAAAGTATGTTTGTTTGGGTCCTACTGAACTTGGAACAAGAAGTGCTTCAGATGTACAGTGCACAACCTTACATTTCGCCCAATCACTTTACTTTGTATGGCCTGTCCACTGCACCAGTTCAACTCAGTCTGCGTGTCTCAACCTTAAAAATCATAACTTGTTTTCGTTTATAATTCACAAATGATGATGATGATGATATATGAACTGTGATGTGGGAGAGAAAACGTATGGTAATCAAAACCCTAAACTTGAAGTGGTCGAAGCAGATTATCTATTGGGAAATATTCAGTCAACAAACGTGTACCAAAGTTTACGTATCACTTTGTCTGAATCAGCCGCAGAGTGAGTGATAAAGAAACATGAGTGTTTTTACTATAAGTATGTAGTCAGCATTTTTCATGAGTGAATATTTTTGAAAACACCATCACCCGAGAACAAAGACATGACACAATATGACCCAAAGTTATGATTTTCTGTCCGATATGATTATGATGATATAAGATGAGATGATATTATGATGATAAAAATTATATTGTATCGGTCCTAGTACAATCTACGAACACATGAGAAGTACTATATATAGAGTATCACAAATCCAAGCTGAAGTTTCTTTCCTGTTGTCCTATCACCTAACCTCTCTTGCCTGCCTACTATTTCATCAAAATCAAGAACACTTCCAAAAATGCACACGGACAGGCAAGTCATTTAGGTATTCAAGCCGAAAGACACCCGGCTTTAGTACATCTTCTCACACTTGCATGCGCGTGCACGAACTGAACCACAAAAGAACTTTTTAGGTAAGAATGAGTATGCATATGATGCTCGGTTTGATGATATATATGAATTGATTTGACTCGTACATTCAGCAGAGTTCATGTGTTGAGATGGGCTTCCGTTACTGTATGTATACTATTATGATTCATTTTATACTATTTATTAAGCCTCCAGTCCACATATAAAAATATTGATGCATTGGGATTGTGCAATTATTACAACAAGCCTTCGAACCAACAAGTAAGGTTCGCTTATTTACGTAAGTACGTACATCATGCATTGCTATTGCTTTGATGCACCTAGTAAAATATTGTGCTTTCTTTGTTGCTGTCGTTTGCATGGAATGCCGATTACGTTTCGTTGGATTTATGTGTGAAGTGAGCTGTGAGCCATACTTACTACTACCATCCACCAACCCAACATATATCACTTATTGCGTGCGGAATCCGATACGGCTTAGTTTTCTTTTGCCCTCTGAAATACCATCCTATATACAGAATAAAGAATCCAATACCAATCCAATTCAATCCGATGTACTGAAACACCCGAGTCGACACAACAAAACGAACCTGCTGCTAGATGATGCATGAAGATAACATCATCGGTCGTCCGTCGGTCATAAGTGTATACATGCATAATAATAAACTCGTTTTTTTACACAGCGAGGTGAACTTACTCACACTAAACAAAATGCAGTATGCAATTCAGCTCTTTTTACTCATGGCAATGATAGCCAGCACAACTTTACAACATGAATAGAACGACCAAAGAAGCTTCCAGGAAGGCTTGATGTGTACATAACATACGACGCCAAGTCAAATTATATTATAATACTTATTTCATATTCATGTTATGAGTTAAAGGTAAGTCAGATCAGGGCTTAAGAGTTCTTGGTCTAGCACAAAGAAAGTGGTAAGTGGAAGGAGAAGGTACGGGTAGATTTAGTTTAGATGTGTATTCAAATCAGTATCGTAAAGCACAAAATAAATGCAATGCTTTACGTTAGTTGATTTGCAAAATAAATTGCAATCATGCTCTAGTGTAAAATGCAAATCACAACATGACCCCTATAACAAGAATACAGTTACGAATTTACTGACGCTGGGGCATGCAGAAGGTTTGGAAGTTGATGAAATGAATAATGTATTGTTATTTTGTGAAAAAAACAACACAATTATTTAAGTGTTATCCATGAAATGCAATATGCAACGATGTAAATAGATACATAGTTAGACACATGTCAGTCATGTCATCATCAGTAAGTAGTATTGCAACAAGTAACATCCAATGATTGCACCGAACTTCTTGTAAGGAAAATTCATATTCAAACATCCAATTCAATTTGCATTTGAAAAGAAAACAAACCATGGCATTGGCAATATTGGCATTGACTATGGCATTATTTGGTCCTTTCCATCGTAAATACTAAAAAATGCATCCTGTTTTCGAATCAAAACAACCTAATCAAAACGAAAGAACCCCGTTATGGTGTCTGCAATTCCGTTCATCGTATGGTCATTGCATTGGTCTACAGAGTCAAGCCTACACTGAAAAATATAATTATTTTGTACAAAACTTCATGTATGACCTTCGGTTTAATATTGACATTAAAAGTTAAGCTGTTTTCTGTCTAGTGTCTAGAAACAGAAAGTATAGCACTATATTGATGCATGTATTATAATACTCTAAAATAAATATGATCAATTCTACTTTCGTTAAACCACTAAAGTTAATGCGGATAATAATGTTATTGTGTATGCACTATGTATACATTATAGAGAAAGCTTTGTTCTTTCTCGGTAAACGGAAATGAAGAGTGTATTAAAAATGAAATGTATTTTATGATAAACTCACGGTCAATACGTTACGTTTGTTTGGTTGAGTTAGGTCAATTAGAGGACATAAGAAGGTATACACAATGCACAACATACAGCGAAGACTATTACGCCCGTCATGGTAGGTATTCAATCTCTACACGTGTAGAGTTCAAGGTGAAAAGTAAGAGCTGTCCAACAACTCCTAATTGCAGGCGTACGTTTGAATGCATTATGCTGTCTGTGTGTGATATCTATATTAAAACTGTTATTGCTATCACTATAAACCCTCTGACTCTGGATACACGCATAAATTCAGTCAGTGTTTGTACACAACATACAACATCTACTATGTATTTACTGACTCAAAACAATAATTAAGAAAAGAGACAAAGGCAGGTGCAAAGCAGTGATAACTATTGGGCTTGTGACTTGAACTTACAATGTCTTTAAATTTTCAAGTTCAGTATTCAATCAATTTAAGCTGAAAAAATTAAAAGAGCCCCATTACTAATTGTTTATAGCATTTGGTTCAATCGTACTTAAATTACCTATCCAATCCAAGTTAGTATATTTCTGTTCTATCATCCATCTATTTTTTTCAATAAATTTAACTCCGAACATCCATACTTGCTAATACGATACCATATATCATTATGTGCTACAAAAGGTATCAAGTATCGGTAATTTAATAAGCATGTCATTGACATTGGTATCATGTAAAATGACTTAAAATGTTCTATTTGATTGTTCGAATCGTTCAGTACATTCTGAAATTGGGTTTTGGTAATTGATAGCCGCAGCGAGCGGTTCATGTCGCAGAGAACAAAAACCTCTTTAATTTGACGGAGACAGCAAAATCCATGTACAGGAAATGAAGGAGACATGTATATTATAGGTATTTTAGTGTCGGACAAAAATCAACTCCATAAAGTATACTAATAATGGGCTCAATCAATTAGGTGGGTTAAAACTTTCAAGCCTGCTTCAGTCTTTCAACTGCAATTACAGCTTTCCATAATTCCAAAATAGGTAATGCTTTTTAACTGATCATGATGTTGATGGATGTCATCAGAGTTTATTGAACTAAAAGCATGATTCCATACAATTGAAAATAATTTATTACTCAACTCAACGTTTTTAATCATACAACTCTTTCCGTTAATTGACATGTTTGCAATTCAGTTCATCAGGTAACTATCAATTAACCACTGTCCCAGTTGCAACGACTCGGTTTAAAATTTAAATTCAAAAGTCAATATCAAGCCAGGTAATAAAAGGCTACTAATATCGTTGATGCCATGCCCATCATGAGTATTACCTATTCCGACCCTTGTCTTTATAATTAGAGTAATTTTCAAAGGCAAAACGCTGTAAAATGTCGTTTTCCTTTGAATGACATAATGCAACCGTTTCTTCTTTTTCCCAATAATTAAAATCAAAATCCATCATGTTGATGACCTGCTGTTGGCAATGCACCTGCACGGATGCAAGCTTCAAAATCCTTCATTTGATAGTTCAGAAGTTGCAAAAGCTTAAAAGAGAGTTAGTATAGTACTAGTTTGTAGGTAGTTTATAAGAGCGCAATATAAACCAAGTAGTTTCAAAGGTTTGCCTTCAGAATCATTTATGTAATTTATGCTAATTTAGAGTTAAGGATTTAAATGCCAACGCCATTGGGCCCAACAATAATATTAAACCGAATGCTTTCAATTGATGGATTGACATCAGTATTTGATGTAACAAGCAATAATTTCACATATAATTGATATCCATCTACTCCTAAATGCACGCCTACGTCGTAAATAATGTAAAAATTTCAAATCAAAAACCAAATAATGTATTTACACTTACCTCGTGTTAACGATAGGCCCACCACTCAATATTCAGAAAATGTAATTAGGATATCAAATCGATAATCACCATTAATTCACTCACACTCTGACCACACAATTACTAGATTTCAAGTCCCACCTCGCTAATTAATTCGCATCAGTCAGTTTTCTCCTTCAAAAGTCGATTACTGATTAACTCCACAACTCAATTAATTTTCGCCACCACCTTAATCAACCCAACTTCCTCTCAATTTCCAATTCAATCGAATCAATTGTTTGTAAACAAACGAGCCCCCACGATACCACAACGTACGTAAACAAACCACGACTGGTGACGATACTCCAGGGTACTTTTCCTATTTAAAGCCCTTGGTTGTTTATATAACCAAAACGAAATTGACTCCGTCTGGAACACAATATTTTGAGGGGCTCTTTCACAAAAATACTGCTGTATCAATATAATCTTTACAAACAACAACTGAGCGTGTATGGAAGCGAGAAATGCATTTATTGTATATTTTTGTAAAGTGATGTTGATATTCTTTTGGTCTCAACTGAGAATGATGACTACGATATACTGTTTGGTTCGCTGCTTCTCCTCTTCTGGAAATGTTTTGTTGTTGTTATTCCTTCGCATTGCAATTCCTGCATGCAACTATGCGTATACTTTTGATATGTACGTCCTTATGCATTCGGAACGACGCTACACGACGAGTTCAACTTTTGGGTTTGGGTCTTCTGTACTAAAATGAGGAGATCTGACTACATGTTTTGTCGCTTTTTTGTAGCAGAAGCAGTGGTTTGGAGTTAAGCTCGTGTGTAGAATGAAAATGTACACAGAGCCAGGAATGACTAACAAAAAAGTAAGTTTCATTTATATTTACATGCACAACTCTAATATCCGTCCATGTGTATATGCTTTTAGTAAAGAAGGAGTTTTCATTAGGACGGATTGTGTAACATTCTGGGTTCTAGCAGCTCTAGAGATTCTCTATATCAACATCTCTTTGTCCTTTTTAAGCATATAATGTATGCATTCTGGCTGTGGTTTTGGTTTGGTCGTCTTTGCAAAAAAGATATGTGTGCTTGGAATGTTTGTAGTACTAATACTGCTTAATATACATACATAAATAAATATATATGTTATCATTAGTCATTGTTTGCGATAGGGATATTGTGTACATTTGGGTGATTAAAGAACATGATATTAGCACATCCGTAGTTGTAAATGTATAATGCAACATCCTTTCTTCGGGGTTTTCTGAATCCTACTTCGATTTCCTAGCAGATCTCTGCTAGTGTAAGTAGATTTGAGCATTCGTGAATAACACTATGAGGATTCTAAGAATGAATATATTATGTTGCAAAAACCGAGTATAAGCTCAGCAACAAGCGTAGAATCACGCTATATGGCAAAATTGATGTGATGTGGTTAAAAGGAAATAATATGCAAAATGTGATATGATGTATAGAGCTTATGTTATAGTAAGTATACTCTTATCATATGTCATGGAAGTGTTTTATTTATGGGATGACAAAAGATCCAGCATTGTAGTTTTGGAATGAAACCCAAGTATGCTTAACACCTACGTGCCTATTTGCAATTCTATACACATGGTTTGGTTTGTTCTGTACTTCTTCAAGTGATCTTTAGTTGTCTCAAGGTTTAAGATTTTTGCTAACGTAACCCTTTTTTGTAATGTGTCGCGTTGATCTGGATGGTCATGTCGAAGCCCTATTTGTCATTTGGTAATTCTTTTTGTCATGAATGTCCTCTTGTTTTTAGGTACGCTGGCTCGGGCTCTCTTCAGCATTCAAGAACATAACCAGTAAATCGCATGGAATGAAATCGAATAGCAAGCTTAGCAAGCCATATGGAGTCATGTGCTTATAATAATGCATACGTATGTTTCCTTTTATCCATATCTTGACTTTGACTCTTCTGAGTCATCGTAACCTTAACATAACATTTGGCTACCAATGTCTTCTGTGCACTGCATTGCATCATAATATTCTTCCGTGGCGTATTTACCGACAAACGTTTTAAAAATATTTTGTTTGCAAAATCTTTTTTTACATTTGCATTTTTTCTGCTCGTATATTTTTGGAATATTGGATTGGAAATATTGTATTTCAGATTGCTAAATTCCTTTAACTTGTCAATGCAACATGCTATGTTTTCAAAAATATTTGCATGCACCGGCTGAAGCATACCTCCGAACCTCAATAATAAACTGTTAGATGTTTTGCTATTCGATATGGAGCATATACCTAATAGAGCAATTAGTTTTACCTTCATGGTATTTAGTCTCATTTCGTGCAAAACTACGACTGGGCTGGATGGAATGAAAGTGATCATCGATCACCCACTGTTTCAATTTCAATGTTAATTTTTCCAACTTGATTTGATTCAAGACCCTATCATATACAGAATGTTTGTAAAATCCTGTATGGTATGGATAAAGTATGCATATATGGAATGAGCACAATCAAAACGAAGTTCTTCCTCTTTCATAATTCCTTTCTTTTGCATGAATAACAGTAATTTCGCGTGTCATTGTACGTTATATGTGATATGGTAATTTGTTTCCAAAAACACACATAATAAAGAATTTTTCCATGAAAATGCTTTCCTCTGAAACTGTCCTTGTGTATGGCTGCCAGTCCCGTCACTCAGCAATACACCTGATGATGATGATAAATACAAAAACCTATGCACACTCCCTGGTCCTTCTCTGACATTCATAAAAATTTCAAATACTACTATCGAACTATCCTTGTTTACGACTTTCGAAGCTTTCCAAGGTGTGTCTGGTATAAAAACTGAAGTCTATGAAGCAAATTGTATTTTTTATATATTAACCAAGACCTTGATATGTATGAAAATACAATTTCGTGTTAGGTGACTCTATTTCCACTTTATAATAGTCATCTACATTGTAAATGCTAACATTGCTGATTCTGCAATATGGAATATTTAGTCTGTCTTTTCGCAAACTAAATGCCTCCTAGGTTGGCTTCATGTATGTTATCGAATGATAAGCTCAGAAAATTTCCACAGCAGGCATGCAAAACAAAATAAATTTTTCTATCAAAACATATTTTAGATTTTAATACCTTAATAGTGTTTGGTTGATGACAAAGTTTTTACACCCTCTTCCTCGAATTAATGTACACATTACCAGTTTTACCGACACCAACTATTTGAGTCATATTATGTATTTCTATAATTACTAGGAGCAGTAGTATTTACATATATCTGTGAAAACAATAAAATGGATAAAAGTAATAATAACATAAACCTGATGGGCAAATCTAGACAAGAGCACAATATATATGTATAATCCATTAGTAAAACGGATGGATGGTAACAAGAATTTTGACTTTTCCTAAATTTTGAAAATATTTTTGTGCAATTAGCTCGATTGGTTAATTCAACATTTAACAATTTACTTGAGGAGCATATTTTTTAAACGAACACATGTAGTTACGAAGAAAATAAGAAAGCTTTCACCAGTTTACCTTTGGAGAAAGTTTCTTTTTCTGCAGCAATCTTATAAATATCAGCGGTCAACGCTGCATTCCGTTCCAAATTGCCATTTGCAGATTTAGTTGACAAAAATTGCATACCCCATTCCACGAGAGAGTATTCATCAGAATATTAACAAGTTGACATTTTGTTGGCATTTTTAACAATAATGATAGCAGTGGGCCATGGTATGGATGGATGGATTCACATAAATCTTTTTAGTCCACTATGAGGAAAGGTCATGACCGTTATCTTATTACGTCTCAGTATACACAAAAAGGTTGAACAGAAAGGGAAGAGAAAAGATTTGTAAACAAATGGAAAATGTCTTAATATTGAGTTGCGAGAATCTGGAGAAAATAACACAAAATGAGAAAGTCAAAAGTATGCTCAAAACTCAAATTTGTTTTAGCTTCATAAGTATATTTATACTCATGCTGACCTTAATCGCTATCTGGTGACGCAGTAGTGGACTCTTCAGACGAGTCTCGACATTTTGGAAGTTTTGTGGTCTCATCGGAATCTCCTGATCCGGATCCTGAACCCGACCCTTCCCAGTCCAGAGGATCATCGTGACCTGCAATCTTCACCAGAAGGAATATAAGGGCGAGGACCACTATCACGGCCAGGAAGCCTATCACTATCGTCCTTTCTTTCACCATTTTCCTGGTTGTCCTTTCGTCTTTGTTCTCGTCTTTTCTATATCTCTCCGTTTGCTTTAAAATATTGTACGCAAGAATGAGAAGTATTAATGTTAAAACACATTTTATTGAGAATGATTGATAGCTTATTGTTCACTTAAAAATATGCATTTTTGATATTAAATTATTTTTTAGTGGGCTGACCTAAATAAATGTGGAGAGGTATGCCAGACCGGCTGTGGACCTATAAGGGAAACCACAACACAAAACCACCTCTGCACATATCACTCAATTAGTAGCTCTTATGTACAGATAGAGTGCAGACTATTAGTAGTTTATCTTGTTATTTTAGCTTACCCTCTCCCCCTCTCTTGATTATCCCTTGATTTTTTGATAAAACACTTTTTATGCATAGTATGTGCACATTTGTTGGCTCGGAAGATGAGCACACAAAGTGGCAACGATGATGGTGGTAGATGATGATGCTCGAACGTTAACAGTTTACTTAAACTCTTACGCATGAATGTATTCAATTTCAAATACTATGATAGTGTATACATACTCCTCATTTTAGAATGTGGGTAAATGCCCCTGGGTAAAGGACGCATTTTTTTGCAATATAACGTATATATATAAACCTTCCCGAGTGTTGTGCAATGCTGTATGAGATTAGATTAAAGTAGGCACAGGGAGAATGATGAAAACGGAAGGAAAGATACATATTCACCTATCTCTTTATTTGCGAATGAGCAGCTCTACATTTTATTTTTAGATTTTTCCGAAATACATTTTGCTCCCAACTCAATCCAATCTAGTGCTCTAATCCTCCACTTAGGCGACCTACAAGGCTAGCGCCAGTGCTGAAAACCGTCATCATCATGATTCTATAATATGCAAACATTGGCGGTGGGATTTCATACATTTCGAAAGTCAAGACATGTATTTTGCTAGAGAACAAAGATTTTAAGCTATATTTTATGATTGCATTTTCATGTACGTTCATTTCAACAGGATACTTATTAGTATGAAGAGAAAGCACCAATAATTGAACAACAATTTATTTCCATACAGGTTTGCTTTCCAGGAAGCGAAGGAATAGTGCAGCTATGCTGCAACAGTCGGTGGATAAAAAGACTTTGTACTACAATGCTCCATCCACTCTCGAATCTCAGGGATGTCAAGAATTTCCTCCTTCAAGTCTCGTAAGCAAGGGTAATCGTTCAATAAGTCTGGATTAATCATTTCTTCACAAATATCGATAAAGTTTGTAAAAGCCAAGTCTGCGTATGTAATTCGTTGACCCGCAAGATACTCTCCAGGGGATTGCTGCAGGACATCATTAATCTTATCCAGATATTTAGGAAAGATGTATAGCAGAGACCTTTTCATGAGCACTTTCTTAGACAAGTTGGCTTCGTTGCATACATTTCGAAATACCGTGTGAGGAAAAATATCCGGATCTGAAGGTCCCTTCTCTGATTTCAAATGATTGGCTGCATCTACCAAATCAGTAATTTAATTTAATTTTATGATACACAAAAGGGGCAAAGATGGTTCATTTGCAAATTTTCGATGCTTACAAAGTCTCAGATCATAAAGTAGTTCATGGACTTCGTCTGCCCGAGCAGCGTCCATTTCAGTTTCCCCATTAAATCCCAATTGCTTGGCCACAAACTGTGTGATAGAAGCTACTTGAGTTAGTTCTATCTTGTCATCCACGCAAAGTATCGGAAGTCGACCCATTTGCTTTTCAAAACCTGCATTCAATTTGATTTGAATAATATTATTTCTTATATCATAATTTGTTACGACACAAGATTAGCTTATATTTACACTTCTTTACACCAGAAGGAATACTTACGATGCTTTTCCTCTTGCCAATTTTCCACTGGGATCCTTTTATCTTCAAATTCAACTTTTGCCATTTTAAACATCCACCGGACAGGTTCAGCCAGACCACGAACGTTGTAGTAGATTAATTTGTACTTTCTGCCATCTGTGTTTTCTGCCATCATCGTTAAAACCGTAACACCAGGTATGTATATATGAGAAACCAATGAAGGAAACAACGTCCTACTTTCACCAGGATGTCAAACTGAGAAATGATAGTTTGACCACTTTTGTAAGCCCTTTTATATGATACGAGGGGATCAAGGGAACATTCTTTGAGCATTCTTTGTCAGTGTTTTATATGCATTACAAATTACAATGGATTATAAATGTAAGGAGAAAGTCGCCCACCTCCACCGGTACATGTAAACTTGGGAATGACTTCCGTTTTACGTCATATCGTGTGTGGATGGGTTTTTATGATGTCATCATCGTCATCTCCTAGTTAGTAGCATGTTGCACGATAGTTTGGAATATTCTCAGAAAATGGGACAGTAATGAAATTAACAATGGTATGCACGCATTAACAACCATCATGCGTATGATATTCTACCATAGTTCAAAACAAAACTAATCCATCAACCTCACTTTGTATCACGCAAGGTTATTTATATCTTGCGCAAATGCTATAAATAAAATAAATAATTATGAATCAAGCATACTATGGCCTGTACTATAATTGGAAACAGGACTGAATATAAACAAATCATTATGCAATATCAAAGTGATGCGTGGACAATATTGGAGGATTTACAAAACGTTTTTATCCATATTGAAGTACTTTAATTCACCACAAAGATTAATTCTAGTTAATAGTCCATCATCATAACAAATCCACCGGGATTTTATCATAGGATACATATTATATATTGAATATAAAGTTCTACTTAATGCATCCAACTAATTGCAAGTATAATTCTAATCGTTCTTTAATATATTCTACATGCTTAACATTTATTTGCTATTTAACAGAAAACAATTCATCTTAAAGATAATACCATATTATTGTGAATTATCAATATCAGTACATAAACTAACAAAAACTATGCAAAAGCAAAATCAGATCAAAACTTCTTTCGAAGTTATGGTGTATAACCCTTCGCCTTAGATCTCGCTGCCTCTTCTTCCTTTATTGGTACCGCCACACCGTCGTCCCATGCTGAGTAAGTAACGGAAGCACTGGATTGCGATTGGACCTCCTTCGTCGTGTTGCTCTGTTTAACACTTTGCAAGAAGCGCATTTGAGAATAGCCAGTCATCAATTCCTTTTCCTTTTCATAGAACTCTTTCTTCTCAGATTTACTTAAGCCTGGAGGTGGGTATCTTTACGTTTCACATAACCAAAACACGATAATTTAATGAATCTCAAAAATACAACTGATTACATTGAAAAATTTAAATAAATTCAAAACATCTTACTTGACCACCGCGTAACCACTCTTACGCAACTCCCGAATCCGTTGTTCAGGATCAAACATTCCTGAAAAGACAAATAATGATAAGATGGCATTACTAAACATGGTGACACTATTACGCAGTCAAGTCGACGTTCGTAAGACAAATCTGACACTTAACCTTGACATGGTTCGTCTTCCCAATCTGCCTCCGAGTCCAACGATGTTGATCCATTTGCGGCACCTGAAAAGTCCTCTAAATTTCAAAAAAAAATTACAGACATGTACACAACACAAAAACAGAAGTGGTTTAAGCCTTCAGACTTTATCAATATGAGGTAACGTACGTTTAAGGGCTTTAAAAGGATTTGGATCCATTCCCCAATCATCATCAACGTCCTCTCTAGCTCTTCGGACGCCTATCTCACAAGTAGACTCGTGATGAGCCAACAGCTCATTTCGAACATGGTGAGTCCTTTCGAATTTACAGATAGCAAACAAAGACGGCTGCCCCTTCGATGCCTGCTCCTTGCAGTGAAGTCGATAACAGTTCAATACATGCGATGCAAATTTGGTCTTTCTGTAACAATTAGTAGAAACTCGTAATTAATTACACATTTATAAATAGAAAGTCACGGCTACAAATGAAACTAGTTGATTTAGTAGTAATTCCCAGTAACTTACCTAACCGCATGGGAAAGATTGTACGGACAAGTCATCAGTACTTCTCCTGGAAGTAGGTTGTAGTTGATCCTACAGTCGTCCGACACTGCTTTAAATTCTCCAGTTGGAATCGCCATGATTATTATCTCAAAAATTTACACTGGAATTCACCGAGCCTACAACTTGGGGTTGAAACTGGACGTCAAATCCCTGGGATTACTACAATCACCTAAACGGAAACAATCAGAAGTAAACTTATTTACAAACTGGCAATCATTACGTCAGAAAATTCAAGCCAAACATGAAGTATAAGTAAAAAAGTAAGAAAGATTATATAATATTTTTCACATGTAAATTCACTACCTGAAACCCAACTTTGAACTTAAATCTCGATTACGACCCGATTAGAACAAGGACAAATACTCTTCAAGGCTTTCTAGTTCAATGTTCAATTCAGCGTCATGTGAGGTAAAGTGGTTAAATGAACCCAAAGATTCTGCAACTTTCTTTCTTCATAAAAAGGGACGCGACTGGGTATTGCATACAAACGAACTATGAACGATCTCCCTTGAATGCCATGCAGCATGCGTGTGGTTGCAGAGTTGAGTAATGGATGCTTCTCCTTACTCGAGCTTGTTTGTTTGTAATTTGCATGAACTTTGTTAAGTAGTTAAAATTATGTAAATTACTTACAAAATATCTTCATTCTATCGTGAAAAATTTAAATTAAGTTGGTCGGATTTTCTCATTCCATCATCAACATATTCATGCCTGTCCTTGATGCACAATGTTTTCGGTTATACGTTAAAAGTATCCCTTGCATTCACTTCATGTCGTTGTCTCTTCCGTATGCGTTCTCTTCGCACACTCTGTTCGTTCTGTTCATACGGAAAAAAGCTGATGATATGCAAAATCAAAAGGATTTGAACAAAGAGATCTCAATCTCATGGAGTTTGAAAGGACTGCTATCGTTTTTAGACGGGAATGAAATGCATTTATTATGACTTCCTGCGTTGAGCATTATAATCGTAATCTACCCGGTTTTGACTAACTTTGATAACACCAACTTTACTAAAACTTCAAAGTAAAGTGTCATTTTATCACCTTTTTCTGTCTGCCTTTGATTCTGGTCACCATTGGACAAAATTGTAAGTGTGCTTTTGAACTTTTATATTATTACTTTATATGATTCGATTTAAAATATTAAAATTTATATATTTTTCAGTTTGAGCGCAGCGGACATTATGTCTTCATCGTACTCTCTTCGGAATTATAATTTAGAGGAGTTAGTAGTTGGAGTAGGAGAAAAATACAAGCTCGTAGAAAAAATTGGATCTGGGTCCTTTGGTCACATCTATCTCGCTACCAACATTTCCAATGCGAATGAGCAGGTTGCTGTCAAGGTGGAGAGAAAAGGACAGGAAATGCTTCTTAATGAGCATAGGGTCTACTCTGCAGTTCAAGGAATTGGAGCCCCGGTGCCACAATTGAAATGGTACGGACCAGACGTGCGTCAAGGGTTTGACATCAACATCTTGGTTATGGAGCTACTTGGAAATTCCTAGAAGACTGCTTCGAATTGTGCGATCGCCGTTTTACTGCTAAAACAACGCTCATGCTGGCCGACCAACTGCTCACTGCGGTGGAGTATCTTCATGGGAAAAGCTTCATTCATCGGGATATCAAGCCGGAGAATTTTTTGATGGGAGTGGGACCCAACCGTAACAAAGTGTTCATGATTGACTTTGGATTTGCGAAAAGGTACCGTGACCAACGAACGCGCTGGCATATTTCAAAGAGTAGAAACAATCCGTTGATTGGTACAGCCCGCTACTGCTCAATCAATACTCACGAAGGGAAAGAACAAAGTAGAAGAGATGACTTGGAATCGTTGGGCTACATGCTTATCTACTTTCTACGAGGTTCCCTCCCATGGCAAGGCTTGAAGGGTGCAAACAAAAAGCAGAGATATAACAAGATAATGGAATGCAAAATATCTACATCAATTGAAGAACTTTGCAAGGACATCCCAAAAGAATTCGGAACGTACATTTTCTACTGTCGCTGCTTGAAGTTTGATGAGCGTCCCGACTACAAGTATTTGCGCCAGTTGTTCCAGATATTATTCAAACGCCGAGGCTACCAAAATGACAACACGTTTGACTGGACATTTTTAGAAGAAAAGGAATCAAAGCTGGATCCCGCTGGTCCTTCAACAGCTTAAATTTAAGATGCATCGAATTATTTACTGAGATTGATTTAATTTCTAAACATTATTATTAGGAATGACTACTATTCTTCTTCTTAATGGTATGAAGTGCTACGTTTAGTTAGTAGGGGATCGTCTATTGTCGTAACTAAATCAGCTCTTACTTAAATAACTGTTAGCTATGAATTCTTGTTAGTTTAGTTTTAAAAGCGCACTACTAGCTTTAGATAGTTTAATGACGATTAGTGTATGGTCGGGGTCAACACGATTACATTTTGGAGTGAATCGTTTTCTGACGGAAGATATCACTTTAATTATTAGTCAACAAAGAATGACTATTTATATAAAGAGTCAATAGAATTTCAAATATAAGTTCATCCAGCTATATTTAACTCTGTAATGTACGTCATACGTTAAGCATAGTATGTACTGGTATAGTATTATATCATTTCATCAGATTACATTCAAACAAATTGAATTACAGTACACACCTTATGAATTTATTGTAATTTATCTTACATTATGTAGATCATATAGCAATTTATTATACGGAAATTGTTACAATATTGCAAAGGTAGGGATAGGAAATTAAGATTAAGACGAGTTTGAGACTTCTGATAGCTTAGATAATCGTGACCTTGCCCATTCAACAAATTCATCCATTACAACAGGCCACGCTCCTTCCTCATCATAGTCACTGAGGTCAGGTGAAATGGTTTGGCAAAAGTCAAGCAGGAGAACCCAAGTATCTCTAGGGATAGATCGCTTATGTTGTTCCTACAAAGTTAAAAAATAGGATGTTATAATTAGGTATAGTGGTTATACGCGTCAAACGTATTTTTGTACATTTAAGATGAAATAAAATATTACTGACAACTACTTTAAACACAAAAAATTATTACTTAAATCTACTAGCCCTTCATATTATTTTAAAGCATACATACATTTAATTATCTTTTTTTACCTGTAAAAACTGCGTCCATAATGGCAACAATTGAAACCGACCCTGAAGTAATATATTCCAATATGGTATAGCCATCTCCAGCTCAATTCCTTTCTGCGTTGGATTTTTAGCGTAAGCGAAGGAAAAAATATACAAATCACGAAATTTTGTGGGGTCGTAGCGTGTCCTGCTCCACTGTTGCTAATTTAGAACGTAGTTTATCTAGAGAATCCACTCTGTTAAACACAATTATAAAATAACATTTAACAACAAAGCTCTTATCTGTCTACTCATTTAACGCACTTTAAAACAAAATCAACTTTAACAAAGGGTCTTACCCAAGCTCAACGAGTCCATTTTGAAATTCTTCCCTACTAAACTCGCATTGTGTAGCTGCTCTCATTTTCCATGCCATCACCAAAACTAATCTTGAGTCTGGAGCGAGTTTGAGATCTTGAAGGAGTCGATATATTCCTTCCGGGCCCATTTTGTCTAGTTCTGAGGGATCTGTGAGTAAAATTTAAACAACCCGTGAGTATAAGTGAAAAAGAAAACATATCAACTCATAATACGAGAACCGCATATTATGTCGATCAAATACCTCGATATTTGTTGAATAATTGATCGACTTTTTTACGGTCCGCTGAAGCAGTAACCTTCGACATTGATTCTCGCCAGTAAATCTCTGGATTTTGAAAATAAGCATCTGAAGCGAGTTCTAGCTTCCAATCATGTTGTGAGAGACAGTAGATTGCGGTTTGTTCGCCAGTTTGCGTTAAGGACACGAATCGCTTCACCTTGTCCCTTTGCGTCGATTTTAATTTATGCTGTAAATTATAGAAATAAATCATTTCATTAGGAAACCACATTTAAATGTACTGTACAATGCATTTAAAGCGCATTTAACCCGAAACGGTTAAACTAATCCAATCAACACTAAATGCCCAAATACAAGCAATTAAGCATATAACAAGCAAGTCAGAATAATTAGTTGAATGTACATACTACTACTATGCGGTTGCCCGTAAATTACTACAAAAGTTTGCGACAAACTGTCTTGCACCACTACCCATTATCCTACCATAAATAATTTGCACTTACCATTTTAAAAGCTAATTTAGCGTTGTAATGGACTAATCACAGGCCCAAGATAGAAAACAACAAACTCGGTAAAGGTAAACAACACCTGTTTACCGTCTCCAACTATTTTATATTCGAATTATAAAAACAACACGATCAACGACGCCTACCAGGAGGGGAAAGGTTGAAGGAGGTGTGATTAGTTTTCGAACCCCACAAGAGAGCAAAGCAGACTACCTGCCAGCAGGTTTAAAAATTGAATTCGCAAACGCTAATCCTTTCTCCACGTCAATCAATCAAGTTTGTCCATAATTCTAGAGGGTATAAACCAAACAAATCATAAAAATAAGGGCTATTCCAACCTTGAAACTTTGACTATTATAGCCGTTATAATAATTATTATTAATCACGTTTCATTCTAACCAAAAACAATAATTGACGATCAACAATCAATCAACTGAACAACAAAGACAAGTAGTAGTACCCTCCTTCTTTCTTCAATCAAGCTAACTGACAATAATTATTCCTTCCAATGATTAGCTAACTGAATGAAATAGCCTTCCTTTCCCGTGACGTGGAGTCCTCCTCGCCAATCTCTTGGAAGTTTAGGAAATTATAGGGGAAACCGTTAAATGTCAAAAACACCCCTTTAGGGAACAGATGGGATGAAAACCGGAAGTAAAACAGTTAAATTCACTTCAGTTTACAAAGTTAATCAAGGCTCTCAACTCAATCATCCGTTTATTATTTACAAAAGGGAACTTTGATTGGAAACTCTTAAAAAATCATGCTCTCAATCAATCAGAAGAAATAGGTGTGCTCTTTGCTACCAGTTTTAACGAAAGGCGTACTTTTAATTAATTTTTCGTCACCTCCACCAACAACCAACCGACAAGGTGTAGACTTTAAAAAATATTTTATGTACAAAACACGAATAAAACAACTCAATCAGCAGTGTGTATTATTGGGAAGAAGAAGGAGATGTGTTGAGTTCCCTATACTTTTTGATACTTAAGAATTTAGATGAGGAAGGTTGAGGAAAAGTGAATAGGATACAATACATAAAATAATATACGAATGGTTTGAGCAGATACATAAGATTGGGCTTGTTTGAAGGCTGAATCAGAGTGTTAGAGGTTTTGTTGATCTGATGCTATTTGATGGTGGCGGTTTCCCTTCCGTTTTCGTGAGGGCTTCTTAAGAATGGTCTTTGTTCGTCTTTTGTAGGCATTTTATGCAAGTGCATGAATTTGAGTATGAATATGTTTATGATGGAATTATTGGAAAAGTACTTTTTGTACAAGATATTTTTATTATGAAGGTTATCAATAATTGAATAATGATTACCGTTCTGTTGGGGGTTTAAAGGTAGTGGTGTTAAGTTTGTGTTTTGTTAGAAATGTTCGTAATGATTTGTAAGGGTCGCAGACATATTTTCTACAAGAATTTTGTGAGGTGTTGTTAGTGTCAAGTTTGATTGGGTTAGAGGTAGAGGAGTTGGAGTCAAAACTAGGTTCGGTTGTGGAAGTGGAGAGAGTGTCTCTTTTTGGTCGACTTTCCGTTGAAGATGATGATGATGACGACATTCCTGTTGATATAGCCTCTAGAAGAGAGCTAAAGGTTTGGAGTGAGCTGGTAGGGGAATAGCTTCTCAAGTAGTTGTTGTGTTTTGTTTTTTCTGATGCCCATTTGATTCCTTTCCCAATCCAACTTTTTTTTCGTTCTTCAGTTCCCATTAATTTTCTACCAATAACTTCACACAAGGCTCTTTCCAGACATTCGTCACTTTCATGAACTGTGCCAGCCAAAAATGCTCTTTTACGTGAGGCATTTTCTCGGAGGAGGGCTCGTCCGTTGTAGGATCTAAATCCAAAGAGTTCTTCGAAAGGGTCGGGTATTCCCAGGATTTCAGATAACCGTTTTAATGTCAATAGATAGAACTCTCCATCGAGACCTTCGTTTCGGATAGCCGCTGCTGGAATGTAGATACTTGCGTAAACGATAGCAATTACTGAGGCAGCAATGGCTGTTGCGATAACGGGTACGAGAGCCAGTCCTTGAATAATAATAATAATAATATAATTATTATAAAAGTACTATTAGTCATGAAAGTTTTTGAAGCAAAATTTACCAAGAAGTATGAACCAAGTGGCATTTGCGCTGGTTATTCCGATTGTGGATGCGACGGTAGAAAAAAGTGACATTGCTATTCCAACAACTCCTTCACCGCCACCCTCTGCTAGAGACTGCAAAGCGGTGATTGGACTGTCCCCATTTCCATCCCCTCCTAATGAACCCAAAGGGTTTGAAGAGCCCAACGAACTTAATGAGCCCAAAGAACTTGGAGCACCCAACAAGCCTAATGAGCCCAACGGATTTG
Source organism: Orchesella cincta (assembly GCA_001718145.1). Classification (NCBI taxonomy): domain Eukaryota; kingdom Metazoa; phylum Arthropoda; class Collembola; order Entomobryomorpha; family Orchesellidae; genus Orchesella; species Orchesella cincta. The sequence goes on from LJIJ01000136.1 coordinate 97,620, forward strand.
GATTTGATGCACCCAAGGAGCCTAATGAACTCAGAGGATTTGATAAGCCCAACGACCCAAGGGAACTCAAAGGATCTGGGGCATCAAGCGACTGTTTGTTATCTGACAATGCAGGTGGACGTAAGTTAAGAAGATTCAACATTGCTCTAAATGGATTTGGAAATATTGGTGAACTATCTCCACTTTCACTGCTGGCAGAGTCCAAATCCCCTTCATTTGTAATGCTAACTTGATTGGGATCAAGTGATGACTGCGAGTCATTTGAAGTGTCTGAGAGTTGGTCACTGTTGGCTGCGTCATTCGTATTGCTTTCCCCATTTTCTTCGCCTTCAACGCTTGAATTGGGATTATTTAGTAATCCAGACAAAAATCCGTTTCCAAATGGAAGCACATTCCGAATTCTAGATAGCAAACTGGGACTGGTGTCTGATGAAGCAGAGTCGGAATCAGATGGATCAGCCTCTTCAAAGTTTTGTTGTTGTTGAGGTTGATCTTCTGATGTGAAAGTGGGGTTATTATTTTCACCTTGATTTTGAAGTGGATTCTGACGAAACTCTGAGTCATCCAAATATGGGCTGTTGTTACTTCCATCAGTCTCAATCTGATTCTCCGAATCAGACGTTTGTTGGGGCAAGTTGAGAATTGACGTTGGCAGCAACGAGCTTAACGATGGAAGACTGAACCCTAAAAATATAATTATTATTGTTTAAACTTGTTAAGTTATTGAAGGAAGATTTGATTTAACCAAGTAAGCACCTAATTTCTCTTTCAACTCATCATGCCTTGGTTTTGGCTCTGGAAGAAAGGACACTTCCTGTTGTGGTTGATTATGATCATTGTTCGTAGCTGGAATTTGATTAGCGTAGTGTTGCCTTCTTACTGGATATGTGGGAATAGAAACAACTGACCCTGATCTATAATCCTGAATATTATAATTATTATTGTTAATACTATCTGGCTTGGGACTCCAATCGTTGCTATAATGCGCTGGAGCGGAAACTGGTAAGGTGTTGCCGTAAGAGCAAGGCACCAAAACAAACAAACTTATCACGAGAAACCACATTGAAACTACTTTTAAGGGAAAATAGCCAAAAGTGTCACCCTCATCTCGTTCTCTGAACACACGGAATGGGAATAATATTCTTGTACAATAATTCCATACAGTTGAGCTTCTTGTCAGTGTCGCTTTTGAAAATGAATCCATTTTCGTAAACTTAGGTACTACGTACTTAAACTAATAGAAAGTGATGAATAATATTGTTTGACTACATCACGCAAATCAACCTCTTCCTTTTCCGGTACAAGGAATATTAAACGGCCATCTTATTTACTCACCTGCTTTTATACCTTGACCTACAAATTACAATGACCACAAATTAGTTGACCTGGATGTTGCTGTAGGTGTTCTTTCGTTTTCATCCAAGAATGTTATGTGCTCGATTGGGATGCATGATTTGATGATCCACCTGCCTCTAAAAGTGTTCAAGCTGAGTTGTGTTCTCACTCAATTACTATCAGTTATCATTACAAACAAAGATTTAAGTCGTATCTTCGGTGCAATTGATAGTACTTTAAACTTTCATTTGTACGACTGATCAGAGGCAAATTGGTTATGATGATTGAAAGTCCTGTTATGATGTATGATGCATTTTCCCAAAAATAGCACTTGAAGGCGCATCGATGTACAATAATGGTCGTGCTCGTTGGGAGTGCTAATTGGATCTAAGTAGTGGAGGAATGTAAATGCAAGGGCTAGGTGAACATTCAAATTATAAGGTTGAACTGTGTGCACCATCAACTGACGACTATGGCAAACTACAAATGAGTCCGTGTTCCACAATGAACTCATCGAAAAGGAGCCCAGTGAAGCTTGGTCTTTGTGCCGTGGATTCCCACAAACTACAAACAGATGCGTACAAAAGGATGTCCGATTCGTTCAAGGATGTAGTTTCGCCTCTAGAGATTTCATTAAATTATTAACGTGTAGTAGCTCTTTATTTTTAGTAAGTATCATTCAATTTATGTTTGCTTAATAAATTTCTGATTTGCAACACAGACTCAACATAATACATTCAATAAACTAGACCATTTTTTAAACATGCAGTCAGTATTTGTGCACACAATATATTATATTATCCGCGACGACACGCTTTACAGCGTTGGCTGTTTTGATCAAAACACTGACCCTGTGAGCACTCATTGCAATTATAATACCAAATATCTAGAATTTTTTCGCACTCAAAATACACAGTTTTATCCCCAAAAATACCAAAAAACTTTTGTCCCCTCGCAAGGTAGTCAGCGCATGATAATGCAGGTGTAACTTGGCCGTACGTCTGAGCGCAATCGTATGTACCCACCCCGCTTCCACAATTGAGGACACAACTCTGAGTTTCTTTGTTGAAACAACCTTGCTTTAAAAAGTTACAAATTCTACATTTTGATACCAATGTTCCATCTTTCTCCTTCACACAATGAAAATATATACCACGATCTGTGTCATGAGGGAAGTAGCCTTCTTTGGTACAGTCATAGCTTTTTAAAGCGTATTTAGGGCTCGAACACTTTGTCAATTTTGCCTTCGGAGTAGTTTTTACAGTTGTTGGTTTTTCTGTCGCCGTTCGTCCTGCACCAGGCTTACATGCTCCTAACAAACATTTCTGGGAATCCTGAACAAAGCAACTACCAGGAGCACAGGGGTAGCAATAGTAGAACCATTTTCCTTTGATTTTTGCACATTGAAAGTACACTGATCGATCCCAAAAAGTCCAAAGAATTTTTGATCTTTCTGTAGCAAGTAATCGCATGAAGATTCCGGAGTCACTTTTTCATTATACCCACCGCACTCATAACTACCAGTTTCACCACCTTTCTTACAGTCATTGACACACTGCTGGACGTCTTCAAAAAAGCAGGCTTTCTTTTCTGAGTTGCAAATGTAACATTTTGAAACCCAGTCCCCCTTTTTTATACCTTTACTCCCACCGTCTCCTAACCATAAGCGGTCACTGTCACCTTGATAGCGGAAACAATGGAAGTAAGTACTGGGATCCTGGGGGTTCACAAAGTAACCTTCTTTTTTGCATGGATAGCTTGTTAAGTCGTAGTGTGAGCAGTCATATGACTTTTTACCGTGACCGTGAGCTGCTTCACATTTCTTTGAAGCAATTTTAAAGGTCTCCTTTGTTTCCTTTTTACAAGACTTGCATTCGGCAATATATTTTCCTCCCTTGTTAACGCATGTAAAGTAGACGGATAAATCTCCTGGATGCGCGTGAATTCCATTGTCTAGCTGCTGACATGGAACTGAATTAGACGAGTAGCCGTTACAGTCGTAAGTTGTTGTAGAAGGTCCAGTTCCACCTGTACCACCTCCCCCTGTTCCTTTGTAGTCACATGGTATACAGGCGTTATAAATGGTGCTGTAGCAAGTCTTGTATTTGCTGCTGCAAGAATAGCATCGTGATTCCCATTGTTTCTTACCGTTCTGTTTACATTCATAAAAAACTGAAGGATCTTTTGGATCCGCCACATAGCCACCTTTTGTGCAGGGATATGATTCAAGTGTCCTAGTGGAGCAGTCATAAGGCTTCGGTGGTTTTGTGGAAACACATTGTTTCTTTATGTTATCAAATATTTCCTCATTCGCTTTGTTACATGCTGTGCAAACTGCAACGGCTTTTCTTCCTCTGTAGTAACATTGATAATAAACAGAGTGGTCACCCGGATTTGCAAAGATTCCAATGTATTCTTCAGCATCCGATTTAGGCTGCGAAACTGCATGCTTCTGGCACGGAAAGGAGAGTTGGTTGTACCCTTCAAATTGAAATTATTAGTATCAGCATGATACATCAATGATTGTATACCTAATAAATTTTTACAAAATACCTTTGCAATCGTAAGTTAATACTCCTGCAGGTATCCCCATTCCTCCTTGTCCGGCACCTTTTCCACCTGTGCCACTGCATGGTACACAACCTTCCGCGGCTGTGAAGCATGTTTTCTTTGTACTGCTGCAAGTGTAGCACCATGTCTCCCAGTCATTTCCAATTTTGACACAGTTGTAATAGTAGCTTCCGTCGTTTGGATCTCCTGCATACCCCCTAGTCGAACAGGGATATGATTTATCATTTTTGGTAGAGCAATCATAAGGCTTCGGTTTTGGGGTGGTCGTAGGTTTTGCAGTGGTAGTAGTGGGTTTTGGCGTGGGTTTTGTGGTAGTAGTGGTTGTGGGTCGTGGGTTTTGCAGTGGTAGTGGAGTGGCACATAATCACTACAAGACTGGAGATTACAGTATTGGAGTTTGTCATTATAACAGGTTTTCATGGGGCACACATTGTGCAAATATACCAGTGAGCCGTAAAGGAAGAAGCATTGATGATACTTGTGTTCGTCTTGAGGGTCCGGAAATTTTCCAACAACCTCACAAGTATACGATATACTATGGACCTGAAAAGAATATCGATAATAAATTTAACTGCATACGTTCTATATTCAAGAATGTTCAGATATCAAATAATTTTACCTGGGCAAATAAATGAAATGCTATGCTGATGCACCAAATTGTTGCACTTGAGCTGAATATTTTAACTTTAATCTGCTTCATTTTGCTAATTTTATTGTAATTAATATGGCATTCTATTCAGCATGTTTCAAATGGAATTCCCATGTCAGTTGAGGATGTGAATGACTAATGAACTTTGATATGCCGAATGGATTAATATGCGTTCTGGTTCCATACTTCATGCACAATAAGGCATTGGCCCGTTCGGGTTCTTGGAAAAATAAGTTGTAATCTATTCTAGGAATTCTTACGATACCTTTTGTGTTGAAAATGTTTTGTGATTTATTGGTACCGATAATGTATAACATGTTTTAAGACACCAATATACATTAATTCGCATATATCATGTATGTACATAATTAATCAACACCTGGAGCACCGTTTTCCTTTAAAACACCGTCTTCTGGGGCAGTTGAAGTGTCGAGCTATGAAATCACGGGATTTTGGCTGTCGCGAGCAAACATAATAGCTGTAACGATCGTTGTTACTTGGAAAAGCCCCTGACCTCGTGCAGTGTACTCCACCCTTGCAAACCTTTTGTTTTCGCTCTCTGAATGCGCTATAAAAGAATGCCATTTCAGCGGATGCCAAATCTGATTCAGCTGATGTTGGATTTTCATCTGCAGACCACAGTACAAAATCAGGCTTTTTATGGGGTTTGGATTCTTCACCACTACTTTCCTGGGACTTTGGCTTGCCACCCGGACGCGGCTTTGGGGTTCCTTGGTTTTTGCATGCTTTTCTAGAGCAACATGATGTACTGGAATCGAAGCAAGTTCCAATGGGGCAATCAGTGACTTGATGAATTAGATCGGAGCTACCCATCATGAAACAGTAATTGTATTTTCTTTCATCCTCATGAGCTGTTATTCCTTCTGCTTTGCAATATGATGGAGGGGGAGCAGAATTGGAGGATGAGTCATCAGGCTCCTTACTGGGTGCTGGTGCAAAGGATCTACCTCGAATTGAGCTCCCCTTCTTACCTGGGGGTGACGATGGTTTTTTATTTTTTGGATTCGGAGTTTCCCCAGAATTTCGCTAAAAGTTAGACAGGATTAGATTATACATGATTATTAAGTGAACTTTTGTAGCCATCAAACTGACCTACCTTAAATGCTAAAGCCACCTGCAATAAATTGGTGCACAGAAACACTGACAGAATGAAAATTGTGATTTTCATATTTAAATATAAATGACATCTGCTGGATACTCAACGGCTAGGTTTTGAAATTCTGTAAAGGTTAATATGACTCAAACCGAACCCTTCAAAATCATTTAATGATTAGAATATAGATGCGGTATTGGTAAATGACATTGAACACGGCACGGTTACGAAATGTCGTTATTTATTAATATTCCAATTTAGCAATTTATTAACATGTTATGTAATTAATTTAATGAGTTTACTAATAAGTGCAAAATTATGTAACTACATCTTTTCTTACAACATTAGGCAGTACATATTTTACATAAGAACATTAAATTGTAGGTTTATTGCAAACCCCACATGAACCACTATGCTCAAAATAACAAGGTTTTGAAGATAAGCATTGATATTCATATGCGTACAGGTTTCCTTCAATATTTATGCACTTGTAAAATGTACCGTTCCTCGACTTATCGGGATGCCGGAACTTGCCAGGTCCTGGGCATGAAAATGGCTCAACAGGTCTCTCTGAAGTCATTTCGCTCTCACAACTTACAATATTACATGCCAATTCCATAGCGTCGAAGCAATTTAGCTCCGGACAGCTATGCTTGAACACAGTAAAATTTCCATTCCCAATATAGTAGCACTCGTAGTAATAGTTGGAGTTGTTATGTGGAAATTTTCCAGGTGATTTACACTCGAAATCCACCTATAGAAATATAACAGAAGCACTTGCATGAAAATCTTGTAATTGATTACATTACCCCAATGAAGTTTTAATTCATTTTCGTAAACAGTTTACCTTCGTAAATTCCACGCTGCATGCTAACCCCGTTGCAAATATCAAAGTTATAGTTCCAACAATCCTTTGTGACATAATGATTGCTAATATTTAATTGATTAAATGCTAGTTAAACCTATGGCGCTTTCTAAACTTGACACTATAAAGAGAACAGTTGAATAAAGTACATATTGGAAAAATGAATGATTGTTTGACTGGTGAAAATCATTTTATAACTTCTGCATAACCTAATGGGGTTGATCGAATTGGTCATAAAGAACATAAATTTCCAAAAGCTGTGTGATTATAATTGATGTAGATGAGGCTTTCAGCCTAACATCTTGTGAGGTACTACTTGTCGTACATCACAAACTCTTGTATTGTAGTTTTATTGTCTCCTTGCTCTATTACCCTTAATAATTAGGTACTAGTACTGTGAAAATGTGCTGTCTGAGTGATTACTGAATATATCATGTAACGCTTACATTTCCACGTGGTGATTGCTGATTAAATAAATGCATTTGGTACAAAAATAAATAAATCATGCTCCCTTCATTTTTTGAGTACGTGTGGTTCAGTGTTAGTCTGACTAATTAACAGATTTAGATTGCTCGTTACTTTTCCTCTTATTATGATTGACTGTTGAAAAAAGTAAATACATGCTGTTGTAGTAAACATCATTTTGTTTCTGACGATTCGTGTTATTTTTTTTATTATGCTTCATATTTTGTATCAAAGTCATTGTAATTTTTTTAAAAGATATAAGATGACACATTAAAAACATCACTAACTAATTAAAACAGTACACGGTGGCAATGACCAGTTCTTTCGTGGCATTGAGTATGATTTTTTTAGGAAATACATATAAAATATACCTATGAATGAACTATAAAACGCAACAAAATATATTCACTAATGAAATAAATGCACATTGATACCGATAGTCAATAAATAATTCATGACAGATTGTTCCATATTCCGAGCATATATACTGCATAGGTATACATGTATATGTAATATATTTATAGTTTTGTCACTGGTTTCTACTCATACACATATTATGCCAACATAACCCTAGTAAGAATCTCGTCTCTGCCACTCGTCTGTATCTAATCATATAAAAACATTACCTAAATAGTAAACAGTTTACCTGAGATGTTCACACGACAAGTCATGTACTACACAGCTACATATTATTATTATAATATATATTTTTTTTACATTGTCGACTGTCAGAATGAATGATCTAAAACAACAATATTTGTAATACATACATATTATTCTGATGTTTTTTACGTTAATTTTTCTGCTGCACGCAAAGGCAAAAGATTAAATTCGTCATTGTCCATGATTCTTTTGAATCACGATCTGATATAGTAGTAAAGATATCGCACAGAATTTCATAATTTAACTAATTATTACTTACAAATTTCTTTGTAAAATATAATATTGTATAAATAAATTTACACTTCATTTGGTACAAGGTGAAAGTTTGAACAATAAAAGGAAACCGTTTTCAGTATAAAAAAAACTGGACAAAACATGACATGACAAAAATGTTACATACACATCAATAAATACACGTTTCCTGCTTTTCTTGGGCTTTACGTTATAATAAGGTAGGTATATATAGGACTGTAATGATGAGGTATCGAAAAGTGATCGTTCTGGTTCCGGTTATGGTCAAATTCTCGATATATATTATTCTTAGAATATCCAATAAAAAAGAAAATGTTATAATCTAGATTGTCGGGGTAAATTCGTTCGAGTTGCTTTTGGTAATTTGTTTTTAAAAATACAGATTTATATTACATCTATAATTTTTTTTTAGGTCGGACATGTCATCGGTCGGACGGACCACATACTTAATCTACACACAGTATTATTCGGATTTCACTCACAATTTCAATATCTGTCAGTCCCTATAAAATTAAGTAGTTGAGGATACTTGATAATTTCTTTGTATATCAGTCATCTAAAATGCATGTCCCCGGTATACACTATATATATAAGTTCTACATTGCTACTTTCTAAATCTGAGAAGAAGACTTGATTGCAGGGAAGAAGTAGTTTGAAATGCAATATATTTATGACACATTGTGAGGACACCAAAATAATACCTAAAGTCTTTCCCCTCAGTATTTTTAGTAGTCCGAAAAGTTAAATGCAAAAAGTATTACAACACAGACATGGTTGCGAATGTTGCCACCTCAGAAATCATTCATTGTCAGTTCCTTTTACATTTTGTCCGAGATAGACATTGATACTAAACCACTGGACGTTCCAACAGCAGCTTGAAGATGGGCAATGATTTTCCCTTCAAACAATGGGAGTTCCTGAAAATCAAAGCAATTTTTATAAATAGGTCTTTTCAAGGGTTTTCATTTTAGAATGAGGGCATAATAAATACTCACTTGAAAGTCATCGGTGATCTCTTCTTGAACAACTTTGGCATAAACTTCCGCACACTCTCGCTTAAAAAAGAAGCGGTAGTTTCCCCGTTTCGGTAAATGTTCTTTGAATACTGCAAGAGTTATGCCACAAGCGGAAGCTGGACCGCTACTTGCTTTGGCTACCTTGCATGGTATTTTAACACAATAGGGCACTTCAGTATCCTCATAAAAGACAAATGAGGAGATGGAATGCTCCTTGGTCGATGACTCGTCTGATGATGGAGGGGAGTGATGACGCGGTGGTATACTTGATGTAGAAGATGACGGTCCCACAGGAATTTGATTTGCTTGGGAGGCTAATACCACAGCAGGAGAAGTTTTCTTTGCCAGTCTTCTACGGACTTCTTCCAGCGTTTGTGTGGGAGGGGCTGATGTATGTGGCATAGGTGCTTGCTTTTTGGGCCGCCTAAAACAACATAACTTTTTTTGTGTTAATTCAACAATGGGCTTGGCTTATCAAGCTCTTGCAACAAGGAAAAAGTTGCTTACCTCATCATTGGCGGACTCGTTGTTGACCTGGGCCTTGAATGATCATCCCCACATTGTTCCATCCATTGTGCAACCCTGGAATATAAATCAATGCACAACATTGGTTAAGCAAATTGAGTAAGGTTTATTTAGATTGGATGAAAATGTTTAAATGCATACCGTAAATCAGTCCGTTCACAAGGAAGAGGTGGAGGAGGTTGAGTTACCGAAATGACAGTTGGAGTGGCTCCAGATAACACAGATATTCCAGAATCTAAGAACTCGCTTGAAGTTTTCTTTGTCATTAACGATAATGGCACATTTCTTGAGTCTCCATGACCAATACCCCCAACTCTACTTAGGCGTCCACGTAGAGAAGCACCGATAAGGCTGGCTGATGTAAGATCACCATCTGCGTGCATACAAAATTAAATTATTGTAGAATTCCGACAAAGATGTAAAAGAAACTTTAAACTCGTGGAACTTACGATCCTGAATCTTCAGCTCTGCGGGAATACTACGGGATTTAGTCATAGATGTTGGCAAAGTATCCGACGAATAGTCATGCACATTGCCAGAGTCACCAGAAAACGTAGAGGTGGCGTCCTGTAAATAATGAACAATTCGTTGTAGTAACTGCATTTTGAATACTGTATGCAATACAAGCAGTTTTCAACAATCTCATCTTTACTTACCCTTTCTCTTCTAGCTCTAACCATTGCTAAACTTGGACCACCTCTTCTTCTTCCAGACGTTGGGGATCTTAATTTTGGGGAGCGATTATCGGGGGTAATATCCGAAAATACACGTGACATGTGTTGATCTAAAAGGTTAAAAGGTTAGTCAACACGCTGTAGTTATAGCCTTTTGGATAAAAGTGTTATAAAGAAATTCTTTAAAAGAATGCATTTCAATTTACCTAAAATATCATCAGGTAGCCCCTCATCATGAACCTGAAGTCGGTTGATGGCAGCAGCAAGTACATTAGGAGTTATTTCCTCAACTCCACCTCCACTTGCTCCCATTGAATGTGGCACATGATCATCAAATTCAGATATTCTCTGAGTCAGCTTCTCATCTATCTCTCGCTTCCTTTTCACTTCTTCAAGTTTTTTAATCAAAAGGGAAGCAAAAGTATTCGAGTCCAACTACAAAAGATATCACACAAAAATTAATAAGCATATTTTACTAACTATATATATGCATAAGGCTATGTTTTGTATTTTTATTTATTACCTCAGCTTGTCGATTAGGAGCTCTGGCACCTTTAACAACTCCAGAGGGATATTTAGGCAAGTTATCCCGATTGTCTATAACCACGCCAGGATGAATAACTTGCCTCCTATCTGAAACACTAGAATGTGCAGGTTGATGAAGATGCGGATGTGATGGCATTTGGCCTTTTCTACCACCACTTCCGTGGTGATGAGCACCATGTTTCCTGACATTAGAATGACCATGACCGCTATGTGCGCCATCATCAGTCATCGCATCTGAACTCATGCTTTGAATTTCTGAGTCTACACGAGACACCGGGTTGTACGAGGAGTAGGATGCGTGATACGGATGTAATGGCACGGTAGTTGAAGAATTGCCAGGTTTCGGATGAAAATGACTGCAAATTATTATAAGCTTAATATTAGTATGCGTCGCCACATTGAAATTACCTGTCACTCGCCAGATTTGCATACCTTGTAAAACCTTCCCTACTATTCCTAATTTTGGAGGCAGCCACAGGAGCAACAGGTACAGAGGCTCGAGACATTTGTGTCATTTGTAACGCCTCCTTTGTTAGCTTTAATTTTGCTGCATGCTGACTAGCAGCAGACTGAGGATTCACACTTAGCTCCTTGTCTTCGTGTACAGTTTGCAACTGGTTGGGAAGGAGAAGTTGAACGCTTGCGGCAGTTGATAGTGGCGGACTAGGAATTTTGGGTGACTGTCCTTCACCAGATTTATGATCTACATCTACAGATAAGCTTCCTTTCTCATCTCCTGTTCCACCCCACTCTCCTGATGTAGCATCACCACTTGACGACTTTCTACCAGAAACTTCGGTAGGAAACTCTAATTGTTCTTGTAAGTTGGATGTATCATCCTCACCATTCACAGCACACAAATAAATCTCACTTTTCAAAAAATTGGGGTATAAATTATCTTGCATATGCGTCTGCACTTCTTCCTCAGCCTTGTCAAATAAACTGACTTCACTAAACTTTCCTTCAATGATTGCCTGTGCGAGATCAGATCGCGTTTTGTCAGAAATACCAAGCAGCACGGTATTTTGAAAGAAGTGACGATGAATTGAACGCACAAGTTGAGGTATTTTCGGTGGATCCTCCGAGGCTAAGTAAAACCATTCATCAGTATATATTCTATGCATTACTAAAAGAAAATGTACACATTAATTAATATTTCGCTTACCAGTGCACTTTAACCCTTCACAAGCCCACAAAAAATTCAGCTGAGCTGAGCACCCTTCTTGATCAAGATATCTTTCATACAAGTCCCTCCCTACATAAAATACATTTGAAATCAGAACCTAGAACACTATATTATTATATCCAAAATGCATGCTTAAAATTGTACCTTGCTGGTCGTCTAAAAGTGAGCTCAATCCTCGTGACCACCTTAACCAAGGAGGAGACATGGAGGAGTTAGGCGAGGAGGATGACTGATTATCTTCCGAAGTACCTGATGATTGAGCCCCTACAAATAATTGCAAAACTTAATAATTGTAGTATGCTCGCAAATTCTTTCCTGAAAAGCTTTCACTGTATAGTTGAAGCTTTCTCCTCATGCAAAATTTTTTTAAAAAAACTTACTAGATCGCGTGGGTTGCGAGACTTGCGACATTTTTGCTATATTAGGTGGAGGATCCGGTTCGGGAGGAGGTAAATTGGGATCCGAAGACGATGATGGAGGCTGAGCCTCATCCATCATCATCTCCGGTGAAGCACTTTGCAATGACCCTGTTTTTTAGTAGTAGTTTCTCTATGCTGATCACAATGATCAGCGCCTTCTGCACTTGTCACCAATGATGAGATTGATTGATTAAAAGTTCTATCACTAATATAACTAATATTATCTTCTGCAATCTTGCTCCTATAAGCGACAATCTTGCTCCCACAAGACTGCCAACGATTTAAGTTACATAAGTCTTGAGTCCACCAATTTTTCAGCGTCTGTGCCAACATTTCATTTGCTGATAGGACCGACTTCCAAGATTTCCCTTAGAATCAATGATATATTTATCACTGATAAATACTCCAATCAGCTTATCCAGCACAGCACCTCACGGAAACCAATTTCTGTGAGAAGCGCATTCTATACAAAGAAATACATCCAATAGGCATACTTTAGAAAACCTTTTTTCTCTATAAATTCCAATATGAAACTAACGCAACTTTTTACAGCAAACACAGTAAACCTACCATATTAACAAAAATTGCATGCTTCCAGTCAACGTGATTTATCCATTTTCCGCATGCTCTTTCCACATGTGGTTTGATTGAGAACCCAACTAAAACTGACTGATATGTATTTGCAGCCCAGTTTCAGTGATTCTATTCAAGGTTCCATCCAAATGGAATTATGCATGTATATGAACAAAAATACACCATCACTGTCTGTCAGTCAGTCCCCATAAGATCATAAGACTTGTGACCACACTGTTCCCAACAAACCCTTTTTAGTGACTGTTGCTCGTTGTTTTAAACTACAAAATCCTGTCGGTCGGTGGTCGGTGTCTCTTTAACTTCTTTTTTGTGTTGTCTGATCCTTTCGGTCGGTCGGCTTTGCGGCATCAGTTATAGAGACAAAAATATAAAAAACACAAAGTTCCTTCTTTCGCATGCACACAATGGAAACACACACGCGGAGACAATACTATAGATTTTTAGTACATTCAAACATTCATTCAATCCACATTATTGCATATGTACTTAAACCCAAAATCATAAACTTATTGTCACTAAAATTCCTTTAAAATTTACTTTTATATACATTCTACTATAAAGGGATATACAATGTGGATGTATAAGTATAATATCCTCTTTAGTCTTAGAGTGATTATTATTATAGGCTACAATTTTTCATTCCGAAATGAAAAAAAGACAAAAAAGTGTTGACGTACAGTAATGTACATATTATAATGGAATATATGGTGGACCAAGTATTAAAATATCTGTGTCTCGTATTCATGCACTTATATAAAATGTATGTATGATCATATAGAATAGTGTTGGATTTTGTTTGTTGTGCTATTTTATGCATAAGGTGGAAGGAATATTTTATATACCTATAATAATAATATGTACAGAACCAACCGTATATGAAAAAATGTACACAGTAAATACACAAACTGAGCATAGCATCAGAAAATGTGTCTTTAGGTACAACAGGAAAAGATAGTTATGTTTATGCACGTTACGGACATTTTACGTGTAAAAATATGTACATACATATTATATATATCCAATTCACTACACATTTTTTCCCAAGCACACAAGTTTTGGATGTATTCTTATGAGTTAGCCTTCCTTTTCATCATCGTCTTTCCGTAATACCATCCATACGGTGTAGAATTCTTAAGCCTGGTGGGGATGAAATACATTTTAACGCATTTTTTTTATTTACCTGATGTCATGTCTTGTTAAACGAGCGAGCAGCTCAGTGTGCAAAGTAAAGATGCTTTTATGATACGAACACCATTATTATTGAAAGGATAGGATGATGATGATTATAATGTGGATCTGGATAGTGGTCGAACTTTTGGAAGAGAGCAGTGAGCAGATGCATTAACGGGCATGTGAATCCGAAAAAATATTGAGAATTGAGACCAAGAAGATTCATAGGTATACACATAAGCACTCACGTTATGAAATGAATGACAGTATGGAAAAAATGTATCCATGTCGTATTAACAAGTATTGTTGAAAGGTTTGTGTTCGGTTGAGTGAAATGAAGATATGCATTTTTCCCCTGCTAATGTTGAATGTGATAAGGATATGGATTTTGGAGGAGGATAAGAGAAAGAAAAGTATGAGAGATGAAGAGTGAAGAACGAATAGGAAGTGAAACGCACTGTTGTATTATGTTCAGTTCATGTTCTTAGTTTTTTTCTTCTCCAGATATTGGAGAAACTGCTTGTTTCACTTTATTGTAAGGTAGAGTAGGGTTTCATTATCCCCATTTTACTATTGCCAACCCGCCATATACCTTCTTCGTTGTGTTTCCTTATAATTTTTCCCCAATTTATCTATTAACATGCCTCAATATGTCATGTCATGAGGAAACATTGATGTGGCTTGTAACATGTATTGTGTGGCATATTTTGGTACTTATGACGGTACGACGATGATGGTGGCTTGTGGTAGTAGGAGTTCGATATTTAGTTGTTAAGGACCTTTTAATGGCCCCACTTCTCTGATCGCATTGAAAAGATGATGATGAATGAATAGGATGATGGAGTATGTAGGATCAAAATGAAATGGATACAGTCAACACTAAAGTTGGAAGTTGCTGAGCTGGATGGATTTTTTTTGGGTTGGTTGGCAGTTTTTCCGACATTTAATCATGTTTTCTGCATGAAATTCTTGTTATTAGCCTCAATTCAGAACTCAGAGCACTACCTACTTACGTCCATTCCATCAACTTGTAATGTTATTGCACCTTGAATGTATTTTATGTAATAATGCTGGACCGATTGAAAAATGCATGTCAAGTTGAAAGCTCAGTCAGGGTGCTGTTGAGCTCTGGTTTTCATATAAATTTGTGACTTGATAAACATAGAATGAATGGAGAATAGTAATGTATGAGGTTTCTGCAACTTTCTATGAAGCCTTTCCTTCAAGATAAATCATTGATTATCATGAATTCTCCAATTCACGGTGCATTTTGACAATGTATTTGTTTACTTACGGTATAAGTGTAAATGCATCAATGAGAAGATTCATATCGGCTCGTCCAGGGTCAGACATTAATGAATTCCGTTTTGGCATAATACTGGGGTCAAGTTACTATTTCATTTCTTAACTTTTATTGAATACTATTAATTTTATTGAATTATTAGAAGCATTTTATATTGCAATCCCTCTTTTAACTTTAGGAGATTGTCTTCGTCCCAAGCGAACCTACATGTATGCATGTAAGTCGTGTATTGGGGAGCTAAAAGTCAGATGCGCTTCAGTATATTCTTGGCAGATGGCTATCTACGGTCTTCCAAATATTTTATATAAACTCGATTCACTTGTTTGCTTGCTTACAAAATGCTTCGTGTAGTTTGGTTTGTGAGTAAAAAGTAATCATTCAATAATTGTTTGCAAAAATGTGTTTTTATATTTCGTATACTTTAGTTTGTTACAGATGATACAATTTTACATAATTGAAGCAATGTGAAACAAAAAATAGCTCGACACTCCTGCAAATATCTAATAATTCCACGAATAACTCCAATCCAACAGATTCTCACGTTGCCCCGGGCCAGAAACTTAATTGGCAGTGATGCCTGCATCGATGGTGACAGTTTCTCCGGTCATCATACAAGACAAAGGACTTAGAAGGAAGAGTACTGTATCAGCGACGTCATTGCATTCAATTGGTCGCTTGATAACAAGTCTTGGTCCTAAGATTTCTGGAGTTTTTTCAGGGAGCAAGGCCTGTACATCGCAAACCAGGATTACATATTGCAGACTGTGAATAAATAAATAAAGAAAATGGATTCTATGCATTTGAGCTTACAGCCATTGGAGCCAACACTGCAGCAGGTCCAACTCCATTAACCCTAATGTTATGAGGGCCTAATTCAATCGCCATCGTCTTGGTTAACATGTTAAGAGCAGCTTTCGAAGCTGAATGCATTCCAATGCCAGCCAAGGTCATCCTTCCGGCAAGGGATGACATGTTAACAATAGTTCCACCATTTCCCTGGGCAATCATTCCTCGCGCGACAGTTTGGGTGACATTGATATGGCCTTTAACGTCCACGTCGAAGTGCCTGTAGAGAAAATTAATTACGATGAGGCCAAGAGGGTGATGGAATGATATGTTTAGTTTTAATTTGTAACACATGCATATATAAGTCAAGGTCATATAGGATGTAAGCTAGTTATAAGCTTTCTTACATGGAAGCTCCTTCCTCTGTAATATCCATAAATTCCTCAGGTTTGAGAACTCCAGTGTTGACTCAATAACCTTTCTTGTTGCTGCCCAATTAGTTACATCGGCGACTTGAGCAACAACTTTGGGTAATTCTTTCCGGAGTTGCTCAACAAGCTCAGGGTTTTTGTCAATTGTGTGAACAATTGCACCGTCATCATACAAACGTTGAATTATTTGTCTGCCAATCCCTTGTTAGAAAGATAAAACAATGGCAATTTGTATAAAAGAAAGATTGTACAATTGATTATTTTTCAACTCATCTACCTCCACCACCACCAGTAACGAGAACCTTCTTTCCAGTAAAAGAGTAGTGAAGAGCCATTTTAAATCTGGATTCTCCAAAAGATGCACCGTTGAACTTTTCAAGATGGCAATAAAGCAGTCACTGAGAGCATTTTGAAGGATGTAAGGAATATTTTATATATGATGGACGAGAAAAAAATGACGAGACAGACTCAAGTATTATCAAACTTCCATTTTGTACTTTTCTTGCATCCGAAATAAAGTATGCGATAATATTGAGAATTTTTATTCAACAACGATGACCTTGTTACAAATATTTGGTTTTTGCTCATTATTACACTCTAAGTATTGTTTGACTCCAGCTTTTTGCAATGTCTATATTCCATCCCATATCCCATCATTATCGTTATCCGCTCATGCTCATCTTAATGGTTTCTTTTGTGATTAGCATTCTCGTTTTCAATTCAGCATGTGCTCCTCTACTACCTGTTAAACTATTGTCGCTAATGTCCGTACACTTCTTGCATAAAAACTTGCCATTTCCTTTCTTAATCATTATTATGTATAGGAGGTTTGAATGTGATTACGTAGAATTCTCAAGCATTCAAAAGGAATCATATACCAAGACCTTGCAAGGGTGTAGATAAATGTTCATTCCAAAAGAAAAAGCTATTCTGGTTTAGCTTGGAATAGAAAAATTTTGAAAACCTGTTGTGCATTCTAAATTATCATTTGGATTAGGTTGCTGGGTAAAAGCCATTCTGACAAATTGTTCCAGCATGTTCAAACTGGCAGAAAGAGTAAAGAAAAAGTTGAAGAGAAATGGATATGTGTCAGTGTCATTTTTTCCAGCATTTTTCAGACTTGGAGTACCCTGTTGGTGATCATTATTATATTATCATCAACATAGTTCATATGCATATGATCTAATATGCTACAAGCTATAAACATGAATATTACATGATTCTAACTTGCATAATTCATAAAATAATAGCAATATCGTGAGTAGTAGTATTTCAGCAAATCGGACCAAGCATGTCCAAAAAATTTCACCGTTTCAAGGTAAACGGCTACTCAGTTCTGTTTCGGTATTGGAAATAAGAAAGCTGTCAGTTAGGACAAGAAGACAATAAGAAGCCGCTTACTGAGCTGATAAAAAGTGTTTGACTTCGGTACAGTAGTTGAAAACGAATCTGAAAGATGGAATAGCGTAGCAAAATGAAGCAATGCGTGCACTCGCAAGCCAAAGATGTTTAGTGCTACGTGCTTGTTAGATGATACAGGTTAATACATTCTACAAAACGAAACTCGAGTAGTTATGATTGCAAAAAAAACGAAATATTACCTTAATAATGTGGCCGTTTGATTCACGACGACCACATAATTGGGTGCATTTTACATGTTCACTATGGAGTTATGAACGGAAAAAACACAGTAGTGAGGTAATCGGGACTCTGCATCTCCAGCCGTAAAAATATTGTCGGTTGATGCCTGGTGATGCTGTGCCATTTTTTGCACACATTCAAAATGTAACAACAAAACAAACCCGTTGAGGGATACCTACCGCTTACTGCGTGCTAAAAATTCCTGCACCATAATATTGCAGCAAAAACTGCTATCCTGTCGACTTACCGTCTTATCATTTCTGCATGTGCATGTACAGGTATGAATATTTTACACAACCCTTTTCGTTTGAAGAACCATAATCGGAGTTTTCAGTGTGTGGGCTTCCTACAATGAACTATAAAGAATTTACAGGCAATGATTGTACATCAGACGGACGGACGATTTCATACATTATGTATATGAGAAAAATTTCTGGATTGGACGGATACTGTGTATCGTTTTACAAAACTGTTTCATTAACCTAAATACTACAAACTTTTAATGTTATACCATATATACGATGTACGACGCTTGAATTCTTATTATTACATCTCTTTCTAACAAATAGATGGAAGCCTACCGGTGACTATTTTGTGTTTCTCATGTCTTAATCAAAGGGAAGTTCATTCGTGTGTGTTTCATACTAGACATCAGGCTTGAAAAGTTCATAAGCTACCTTCAGCCTTGGAATTAATACTTGATGAGGTACTTTTACTATGCAAACTCCCAAGACTTACAAACGAAATGAAATGAATGACGTTTGCCAAAAATTTTAATCTAAAATGTTTGTTTTTGGATAATAATATAATATCTATGCATACAAAATCTGACATTTCGTCAGCGCTCTATAGCATCCTAAGCCATTCCGTGACAGCGAGCACGTTTTTCATTTCCCTGGATTCTTCTGGATGAGATTACGTGAGCTGCAGTAAATGAGTTACGATTTCAAAAGGTTCCCTGTATTCAAATTTATTCCACATATTGTAGCGTGTGAAGAAAACTTTTATTCTCGTAAATTCAGAAAGTTTGAGCCTCCATTTATTCCATACTATACTTTCCACATAATAACACACTGCTTTCATCTTAGTTGTACTGTGAGTTGCTTTTGGTTTTCCTTGAAATGAAATGGGAAATGTTTGTTTTGTTATACTACTGCTACTACCGCAATGCATTCATCCATCCATTCCACATAAATCTCAACATTCTCGTCTCCACTTCTAACTTCCGCATCATTTACTATTTCGGTTTGGGAATTCGAAGAATGAAAGGACGAGTTCACACTCATGCTAGACTCGTCTAGTTCCAGCAAGTCGTTCTTGCACTTTTCCGTACTCCGTCCCGTAAACGATAACGATGATAATATGATGTGCATCTCGCATGCATGTTTTGTTTGGTCCGGTTCCAAAAGAAATCACCGAATTCCTCCGAATTCGGTGCATTCAACTTTTAAACTCTTTTTTTGTCCCTTCTAGAAAAAGTTCAAACAATGCCCATAAATGGCAAAAAAATACACCGGTTATACATATCTGTAATGTAACTCTTATAACAGTAACACGTCGGCAATCAAGCATGCGATGCATTTATGATGCATATCATATACACATGTAGACCGATATATACTAGTACCAGATTACATTCCATTTCCATCTAGATAATCACTTTGCTATGTGTACAGTAAAGCTTTTCACAGCTATTTTATTTATCAGATGAGATGAATTCCCATTTTTGGTCCGTTCCTCTATCATTTAAGCGAGAAACCCAATCCAATCTCAAGAAAAGTTTCCTCGTATCTCTGCTTTGCTGCTGCTCTATATTACAGACATTGTTTTATTGTGTATTATGTGCCATAAGATTTCAATTACATCTGGATGATATCCCACATAAATATACAGATTTAATAAAAATAAAAGCTGGAGTTATTGCTGAGGATTCCATTTATCTGAGACTGAGTATAGGAACCAACTATGCTATAAGTTTACAATAATCATAGCTATATTATCTATTTAATCTTTATCTAACTATGCAGTATAACAAATAGGACAACTAATATTAGAAATGTATCCCAATCAATACTACTATAAGGTATTTTTGCCAGTCTAATTTCCTTTTTTAGGAATGGATACACACAACCGTCTATGACTGAGGTCATCGCTTCCTTTTTCAGCGCATTACCCCTTTCACTTTCATTTCATCCATGCTTTGCCTTTTTGGAGTTAGAAGCGTTGCAAGGTTTTGTCTTCTTTGTCCCATCGCCCCATATTAAAAGACAGATGCCTTGACAAACACACAAAGTTTTAATCTCTAGGTAGTGGGTAGATGCATATTCTTATCTATCATTTTATTGTGTGCAATATTAACATAAAAGGAAGCCAAAAAATGCTAAATGTCACAGTGCAGTAGTCTATTTGACTAGAAGAGGAGGAGGACTTGTGAAGCCAAATTGAAAATGAGAGCATATGATATGACATCATATATATCTACCAAATAACCACATTATGCATGCATGAGGCAGACATTTTCTTTTGTAGCATTATTTGTAAGATGAAGAGACGGACCGTGTAGAAGCAGATGGTTTCCGTTTTCACAATTTCCTTTGTTTTCTGGAACTCTGACAAAGTGAAAGGAAATGAAGGAAAACTACTGAAACAGTAAATGTTTGTGCGAGATGTTTATGTATGAGATGTTCCCTCCAGTTAAAATGTATTTTACTCATAATATTAAAAATTAAATTCTTTGTTTCCTTCGATGTGGTTAAAAGCTTCCCAAATGACCAAACGATATGATGGCATTAATTTCGCATATATGTGAGTGATGTAACACGAACGACCAAACCAACATTTTCCCATGTCGATGGTATGATAAACATACAAACGACAAACAGAGAAGCGGTTTCCGTCCATGAAAAACCATATAAAGTTAAGTAATCGAGTTTGCGGATCTTATTTATGTGGTTTGAAGGTTTAGTGTATGGTATTCCAAGTTCCAACTCATCCAAGTGATTTCCGGATTTAGACATCATCAGATATAAGCAGCCGGTCGATATTCTCCATTTATGACAAAAGTTGAGGATGAACTACATGTAAAGTACTAAAATATGATATAAAAGTTATGTTCTATTTATGCTGCAGCAGCAGTAGTCTGCAGTCAGCAGCGGAATAATACATTACATCACTGTCAAAACATTAACTTTTCCTTATTTGTGCAATGCAAACTTTTGTAATTCAAATTCAGTCCACCAGCGTATTATGAATTTTGCAGAAAAGTATGGCATGACATTGAGAAAACGTAACCCGTTCTACTCCCGTCTTTGAGAACGGAATCATCTCAAACGAAGCTATTTAATAATGCACTACCTTACTTGGCCACGAAGAGAAACATGCCTCCCTTGAGATGCACATTTCACATACAAACATATTTTACGATGATAATTAATGCAGAACCACGTTCCTGTCTTAATCACGCAACCTTCATTTTGCAAGGATTGCATGCATCAAACATTATCAGCATCAATAAAGAATGCCGAATCTTGTTGTTGAGAAAACACTTGTATTTTGCAATCTGGCATGTGAAGGACTTCTTTATACAATGAATCACAACGCACAGACTGGAAAGAACATCTTGATCGAATTTTTTTGGGAAAGGTTCTTAAAGAAGAGAAAAATATTTTTTATATAAATTTCAACGAGAATCTTTTCTGCAACGATATACTTTTTGATATTAGAAACCAGGAACAGAAAACTGCAATATAATATGTGACAGAAACCTTAAAAAAGGGAAAGTATAACCTTGTGTTGATCCTCAAAAGATCAAATTACATAAGTCTTTACGTGTGCATATCATATATAGATTTTATCAAATGATGCAGTCGAATTTCAGGAAAAACATGAAGAATTTCAGGAAGAAGACTCCCGAGAAAAATATCTCAGTAACAGCATTATGAAACAAAAGAACAAATCCACACATACAATGTGTCAATATACGTGTTTTGGCAATTGTACAATTAGAGGAGGAGAAGAGGTTAGGATTTTCCTTCATGTAATATAATTGCAATGCTTTTCATAAAAAATGAAACTTTAAACGAGCACGCAAACTACACAAGCAACAAAGCAAGCTGTAGATGATATTTTAGTGCAAAAACGTTATACTATTATATATAATATGTTTTGTTACGTTCACACAGAGGCTATTATTATAGACATAACAAGTTTTCACTTTTTTTCTAATAAATACGCTTTGATGCATCCTTTTCGCTTTCATCAATAATTAAATACACATAATTTTAATGTTTTATATTGTGCTCATTTCATTTATTTCTACCGTAATCGTTGATGATGAATATAATATTTTTATGATTTGCATAATTTTAAACGAAATGTAATTTAATGTGCGTAACAATGAAAGTAAAAATTGCTTGCTACTAATTTGCATATAAAACACACATAGATTCACACACGTGCTTTCAACCTTGTAATTAGATTAGCAAACGTTGCGTATCATCACAAAAAAGTGTAGCGAGAAAAAAGTTTCTTTTTTTAAAAAAATGTCCAAACTATTGCTGTAGTAGGGCAATTCTCAATTCCTCAAGGTCTGTTTTGACTAACTCTGAATTGAAGTTGAGATCAGGCAAAAGCTTCAATCAGTATTAAATTGTGTCATGGTTCATTCGATTCATTCATTTTCTATTTTGACTTGCTAATCATGAACAAAATGTGATACAAATGTTGATGATGAAAAGTGAACTTGTATTTGTATTCAATGATGTGCTCCTACTCCTCAGTTGTAGATTTGTTCCCTTTCCGCTTTTTTCTGGTTTCGGTAAGCGTAAGCTGTGATCAGATCAGATATATAACTATATACATAAAATACTACTACAGATAATCACATACACATGCAAAACTCCCATGCTGGATTATATGTACCTAGCTCTAGCATTCGCAATCATTCAACATCACAAAAACGCAAAAAACTTTGTATTGCAATTTGCAACTAATATGATTCGAGTTTATCAAAACACACTTTCATTTTCTATAATGATTTGCGATGATGAGACATAAAAGCAAAAGTATGGATTTAGGTCAAGCATTATTTCATCCTCATCATCAGTTCCCCTTTGCACTGTTGTTCCGTCAGAGCAGAGCCTCTCATTCATATACATCAACAACAGCTCCAGTATACTTCATTTTTATAGCCTTGATTTTTAGCTGGCTTAATCAACTGCGTTTATGTTTGCATTGTCAGCTTTAGTTGTTCGTTACACAAACAAGCACGAAGATCAAGACGTCGATGATGAGTCATGCAAGGAAAAGCTCACGTAATCCAGCCGGATAACGATTAACGAACTTTTTCTTCTTCTGGATACAAGAACCTACTAGCCTACCTCATACTATACTTACTAACGTGTTAAAAATGCATATTATTAGCATGACTTTAGAAGTATTGGAGCACAGCGAACATAAAAGTTCTCTGATGAACGAACTTCATTCACCAGCAGCCATCACTATCCTCATTTCAGCCTATACGTACATGGAGTAATATAGTGGAGTAATTTAGAAGGGAAATGTGGAGTAGAAATCCTTGTCTTTGGCAAACAATGTACTTAATTACCTTCCAAATTTAACAATTTCTCTCGAGCAAATGAAACTGCCTGACATCATCATCGTCACTACACCAACATTCAGTTCCCGTTTACATCATGCTCATCAAAAATGCATTTTCATAGTATGGTGCAAATTCAACTCATTTGTTCCTATTAGAAAATTCAGCATGGAGAAACTACATTGTAATCAGCATGGAAGTATTTAGCACTCCTTAAACCCAATTAGTGTTAGTTAGCGTCACATGCATCCAATCGTAGGAATGTACACAATATGTTACAAACACGATATACTAATATCGTTACACAGTGACTGACTTGGAGATCTGAACAAAGTGCTAATGAGAACACTATGCAATATAATATTATGCTGTTGATGAAAGTGAGAGGATACAAAATGACATTTTGTCATCTCATGTCATCCGTCATCCCTCTTCACTACGAGAAATAACATTTGCACATACAACCAGCCCTCATCCAAAATCCCAACACATTACTCATTGAGACACAGTTTGTTTGTCAGTATGACAAGCTAATAGTCAATGTAGAAAGGAAGAAATATCATTTTCTACATATCGTTTTCATATGACGTAATGAATCCTCCTCTTGTGTAAGGCTATATCCATGTACATTCATAATCGTAAGTAAGCTTTATCTGTTATGGTGAGTGACTGAAGGTTTATTACCAAATATGAGCATCATCATTTATTTGTTTTCTTGTCTATGTACTGCCAAATGGTACTGGTGTGATACACGTTTTGTAAATAAAACCGTACTCGTACTCATCTCTTCTCTGTACACGTCAAGTGTATGTTCTAGGACTCCATTTATGGACATTTTCCATCAGCAGAGAATGTAACAGACGTAGATTCGATTATGAGACTGATTTAATTTCAGTTTCAACAGCATCATTTCATCAGTAGAGTCTATCGGATTTCCGTTTCCATTCAGTCGGACTGATTCATTTTAATTCTTTTTTCTGCAA
Source organism: Orchesella cincta (assembly GCA_001718145.1). Lineage (NCBI taxonomy): Eukaryota > Metazoa > Arthropoda > Collembola > Entomobryomorpha > Orchesellidae > Orchesella > Orchesella cincta. Next base: position 122,404 of record LJIJ01000136.1, read on the forward strand.
TGCATAATGTGTGAATAAACAGTTGAAAATGTAGTATAGATACGGAACATATATAATCTAATTGTTTTTACGTGATGACGACGATGATGACATGAGATATTCTTCATCACGCTGTGCTATTGAATGACTGATTATGATGATGAGTCATTGTTTTCGTTTTTCAATGCATTCATTGTTATGTAGGCATTGTTTATATCTTTGCATCATCATCACATGGTCGAGAATGAAGAATGAGATGATTAATTTTTAAATTTTCATTGGCAATATCCGTTAAATCTAGGGAAAAGGCACGTAATGTGTGATATATCTTTAGCAAAAATCACGAGTGCATATCCTGATAGGAAGTAACATATATCTTAAAACGTGGGTTCATTTTTGCCTATTATGTTGTATCAATGTTGTATAGTATAATATATGCCCAGGTAAAAGTGACTTAAGATGCAAAATCAATCTCTTGCTTACCATGCCTAAAAGGATATAAAAAAGAAATCCATTGTCTCCGTACCTTATGTTCAAATACGGAAAAAGCCATGAAATAATGCACATCAAGGAAGGACATTTCATTGAATTCTCAATAATAACACTATATTAAGCAATAAAAGCCTCAGCACTCTTCCTCTACTTTCAACATTTATGATGTTTTTAAGCTCTCCTGAAAAGGAAAGGAGACGGAAACACGTTGTTTAAGATCTATGTGGATGGCAATACTAGAATACAAATGATTTTCCGAATATCTAAACAGAATCTGGGATTGACTGGGGTGTATGTATTTCATACACTATGCATACGTACTTTACATAAATCTGGTTTTTGAACACAATGAATGACATTTTTATTCCAAGTGCAATATTGAATACAAAGTCTCTATCTAATATACTAACACAAAAATAAATATTAAGAAGACAGAGGGAGGATGCTCTAACTGAAACTCTAATTCATTCATTCATTCAAAATATGTTTTAGTTCACTTTTCCTGAAAGTCAGGTTTTCATATGATCTACATGTTCTTTATGCCGACGGGAGGAAGCCAAATCTACTGCAACTGCACTCGTACTTTCTTGACCGTTGTAGCTTCTCGATCTCGGTGGCTGGGTAGAAAGGTGCACTATATAGTAAAGTACAAGTGTACGTAAGATTAAATTACATTATGAACTCGGCTTAAAAGATGCAACGGAAACTCAAGTTTCATTGTGCATGAAATAAGATGAGAATCATAATGTACGCATCTTGTAACTCGGTAAATAAACAACGACTGCTGAAATACGAATACCTTATACGAATAATAGCAGTTACATGGGGAAAAGGAACAAGTACAAAGTACATGTCTGAAGTTTCGTTGGCATTTTGTACTTCAACACGGTCCATATAAGATCATGAAATAAAGGACTTGCTACTTTGCTTTCATCCTATCAGAACAAAATTTGTTAGGTCGGACAAAAAGGAAAGATGCAGACTAGACAAATTCTTCTACCAAATGAGTGGTCGATGAAGAAAATCTTACTACAACATCTGCATCTTGGTCCCGGTACCGTACTGGGATTAAGAATGGAGTCTTTTGATATCTTTCATCTAAAATGCGATTGTACTCGGTAGGTATTCGAGAAGAAAAAAACATCCATCCACAATTCATACATACATGCATATCTGTCTTTAAGATGTGAATACAGCTATACCAACAATGGCAATAATCATACAAAAATTCACCTCTCTGAATGAGAAGCTGAAGCCGCATAATGTTAAATATAAAAGGATCGTTTGCACTTCAGTTCCTATTTTTTTGTAGACAGCTTGCCTTGATCTTTTCCATTTTCTGCAACACTTCCCCTTCTCAGGTGTAGTAAAACAGTGGAAGTTACATGGCCATTGCTTCTTAAGGCAAAAAACTTTCAAGGTACTATACATAGCATGGCAATCAAATGATACTGCCATTTCTGAGTCGACGATATAATTTGATACCTGTATAATATAAAAATGCGCCTAATACTGTTTTTCTCACATAGTAGTAGATATAGCATAAACGTAAGGTATCAGTGCAAATATATACCATATACCATACTTTCGACCGCCGGCTAATGTAACTGACAAAACTTGGGGGTTGGCGAATCATGTTGAGATGATGCCGGCTTTTGCTTGCGGCATACAAAACAGAATATCAAGTACATTGCCTTTTTTACCTGTTAGTTTACCTTGTTTACCGTATCTTCTCCTTATAATATACCATGTATGAACTATACCTAAACATACAAATATAAATAAAATACAACGTGTGTACAAGGTATGATGATAGCAAGCAATTTGCCATTCACCTTGACGTGACGTACACACACATGTAGAATTCATAAGGATATAATGGAACAAAATCATACATATATAATTTACTACTACCGGTTCATAAAAAATACATATTTCTGTTCGGTTTTGCTAGCCGGCATACTATGCTACTAATGGTCAGGTTCACCAGGTAATTGGGTCACTCATACATAAATAAAAATATGCACGTACGACCGAGCGTACGTATGCCAAGAGGCTACAACAACGATTTGTTATAAAACCTGAAATTTATTTCATTCAAAGGTGCAGAGACACAGACGTAAAAATGTTATGACTTTTTCTCGGTGTGTACTTCACCTTGGCATGTCACACTTTCAGCTTCTTTCTGCTACAAGCAAAATAATATTAACTTTTTGTTCAATAAATAATTTTTATGGTGATACTGATTCTTTTCAACCCAAAACAACAAAATAGTTTTGTAAATAAGCGTGAAAACATTTAACATTTTTTGAAAATCATTCGCACACTTCAATGTAACTGATACTTATACTAGTATGTACGAAAACAGGCTAACAAGTTTTTAGAGATTGTTGTAAAAAAAAGTTTCTCAAGAAAAAAATCTCAAATGTCAATTAACATTAATGAGCTGTTGATGATTAATTAAATCAATTAAGATCAGAGTTACTGATTCAAATTTTCTGATTGTGATTTCGATATGTCCATAATATTTCATTAAATGGTTTCATTTCATAGTGGTTTGCCTTCCAAAAATACACATTTCATTCAATAAAACCCATCATAAACACACTGAGCTTTCTACCCCCAAGCATATAATATTGAGTAAACCGAGACTTCACACATTGCATTTTAGTGCATTGAGCTTAAGAATCCAAAACCCAAACTACCTTATTATAACCCCCTTTTTTAAAACTAGGCACAAGTACTTATGTATCTTGTCTGACTGATGCATAACACTTTTCTGCGTATCTCTGTCTATCCGCATTAGTCCGCGTCCGCACTAATCCTATCAAAAAGTGTTTTGTTCTAAATCTGTACATTTCATACTTCATAAAAGAAGGATAATATGCATTGGGATTTTGAACCCAAAACTCTTTCCAACAGATTTCTCTACAAAAAAGTAATAATTTGATTTTCAATATTGTGCTCAAATTAATTTAATCTTTATTATTAAATAACTCTTTATGGGGGCTCCTTAACCGTGTAAAGGACCTTTTTTCTGTTATAAAAACAATGCCAATTTTACACCCATATGAATAGCAATGATTGATCTGTAATTGTTCTTTTTACAAAAAAAATGTACCTTTTGGTTTAGGAATAGTACTTCAGAAAAAAGTCTAATTCTACGGGTCATTAAACACATCTTTACTTAATTTTTGTACGTTCATTGTTTGATTGAAAAGTTTCATAAAAAAAACTCAACGTTCAGAGGGGTAGCCGGTATGGAATGAAAGATGGGCTAAGTTGGGAGATTACGTATACCTACCGGTTTGCATGCTGAGGTCATACAGTTACCGTCATGTTCTTGTTATTGGGAAGAATACCATGTAGTATCTAAACTTGTACAGGAATTTTTACACATCTTCTTGGGATGGGAATCCACCGCATCAAACCACACCACACCATCCATGATGTCATCATCGTGTTTAACATTATGATCTACGTGCCATGAGCGGTCGACATTGCAGTAACTTTTGCGTTCTGGTAAATTCCTCTCCTCACTAAAAATCCCAATTAATTATCAATTAATCTGCATCGCATAATCATCACATCATCCACTACGTCTGCGACACTGGATGCTGAGCTGAGGGCAAAAGGTATTCAGTGCATAGTCATCATATCACCATCGCCCATTCCTGATCGTCATCTTCGTTATATAAACGAGATATAAATTAATGTCGCATGTATAATATCTTAACTAGAATTACAAGTCATCTCGGGAAACCAAAAACAAGCCAAGCCAAGCCCAATTAGTCAACATGATGCTCAAGAGTACGAAGCGTAGCAAAGGGCAAGGATACAAAAACAAGATACGTAATGTAGTATAAACTTTGGTAGTATCACTCTCGTCCCTTCTGCATCAGTTCAAGAAGCTTTTTCTTCCCCTATGCATAAACCGAATCTTTCCTATCGTCATTCGTTTACTATTGACTATACTGTTTTTTCTTCGAGCAAAAAAACACAATACGGAATATAGTCACAAAAATATGCACAAACAGACAACATTAAAATTTTCGTCATCAGCATCCGATCTTGAAGCAAAAAACATTGACTCATCTCCATCTCGTATGAACTTATGACTGATGCTTTCAATGTTCATAATAACGTTAAAATTAAGTAACTGCGGTATGATTCATTCATCAATCTATAATCAATGAAAATGGTATCCCAAGTTAACCATATTTGCCTCTGAAGGTCCTTACCGATACCAAAATACCAATTATGGTCATCATCTACTCCACTTCTTCCAGACATTGGTTTATCAGTATGTAAATACCACTATCCAAAAGGCTAACCAAAGCCAAAGTTTTGGTTTTTTGACCGACCCCACACATTTTTTTCTGAAAAAGGACATTGTATCGCATTCCATTCCGGTTTTATTGGCTTTGTTTTAATTCGTTTGTTTAGTTAGTAACAAATCACCGCCCAGACCGGATGTCATCTCATTTCCCATTTGAAAATGCATTGGAATTGGGTTCCATTCTCATAAAATTCGCACTCGGATAAAATTATTTTGTGCATTAAAAATTTCTGTCATGAGTTTTTGTCCACTTGCTTCTTTCTCCACTCCTCCTTCTCATGTGCCAGTCATTGATGAGCAAACGGTTGTATTTCAGTGGCGTCCCCACACTCACTTTGACAGCTCCCCAAAAGCACGCTGCTAAAGTAGCATAGCTGTCAAAGCCGTTCCTCTGTCGATCCGCCACTCGTTCCACCAGCCAATCAGAGAGCTCGACGAAATGGATGCCCATATAAGGAAATTTGAGGAGTTGGGTGAAGTCCAACTGAGGAGAGGTAGCAAGGGGCGACCACTTACCGCTTTCTTAATGCAGCGCATAGAGAAAAAGTGGCTGTTAGCGTGGAGGGATATCCTTTTCGTTGTTGGGTATTGGACTCCCCTATTTTCCTTTTAGGAGATTTCCTATCGCATCACATCACTGCTCGCGTACGTACGTACATTGCATTGCATTACGAAGACGAGACGAGCCAAAGCATAAGAAAAAGAAGCTTTAGTAGTAGAGAGACCAACCAAGAACCCAACGCATTTAATACGCTAAGCTCAGTGTCGGCCGACGACCGTTTCATTCCTCTTGGAACCATCAGCCGGTGAACATTACATTCCATGAATCTCGCGTAAAGATTTTTTTTGTAAATTAAATTTCGGTTACCCGTGAATCTCACCTTCGAACGAGCGAAAAGTGAATCTCATTTAAGAGAAGACAAGTGTATTTTTTAAAAAGTTTGTATTTAACCCTATAAAAATCTCAAAATGTGTGACGACGAAGTTGCCGCATTGGTTGTTGACAATGGATCTGGTATGTGCAAGGCTGGATTTGCTGGGGATGACGCTCCCCGAGCTGTCTTCCCATCTATTGTGGGACGACCAAGGCATCAGGTAAATATATTTTGATTTGGAGTGAGTTTTTAATAACGGCCACTAAGGCACGGTGAATGTGAGTTGTTGAGGTGGTGGAAACGATGATCATCAGATATTGATATGCGATTAGATGACGTGTCAGGAGAACGGATTATAGGAAATAATGGGTTGGGTGGAGTGACTCACCGTTAGAGTTCTTCTTGGAATGGTTATGCTCATGTTCTGTCTGAGATCAATAATTTTATTTCCTTGAAGTTTCTTCTGGTGTGTTCTGGTTGATTGACGGAATCGAGTTTGGAGTTGTGAAAGTTTATGTTGATAATGGGAAATTACCGAATTTGGAAATTTTTTACAACGATATGTTTTATTTTTGTTCGCAAAATAGGGTGTCATGGTCGGTATGGGACAAAAGGACTCCTATGTCGGAGATGAAGCTCAGTCAAAGAGAGGTATTCTTACCTTGAAATACCCCATTGAGGTAAGAAATGAATATTTATTAATTTTTTTAATCAATTAGTGATATTGTCCTTGATTGTAAAGTACGGATTTACTGACTGAATGACTCTATTCTTTATAATAGCACGGTATCGTCACAAATTGGGACGATATGGAAAAGATTTGGCATCATACTTTCTACAATGAGTTGCGAGTTGCTCCCGAGGAGCACCCTGTCCTCTTGACTGAGGCTCCATTGAATCCCAAGGCCAACAGGGAAAAGATGACCCAAATTATGTTTGAAACCTTTAACACACCTGCAATGTACGTCGCCATTCAAGCTGTACTCAGCTTGTACGCTTCCGGTCGTACCACTGGTATTGTGCTCGATTCCGGTGATGGTGTCTCTCACACTGTTCCCATTTATGAAGGTATGATTTATTTACATTTATTTACAACTATTAGTTATTGATAAAATTTTAGTTTTTTTTCAGTATGTTGAAAAGATCAAATTTTAAATTTATCTTAATATTTTTTTCTTTTATCATAGGTTATGCTTTGCCACATGCTATTCTCCGTTTGGATTTGGCCGGGCGTGACCTGACTGATTACCTGATGAAGATCTTGACTGAACGAGGCTACTCCTTTACCACCACAGCTGAGCGTGAAATTGTTCGTGATATCAAGGAGAAATTGTGCTACGTTGCTCTCGACTTCGAACAGGAAATGGCCACTGCAGCTTCATCATCAAGTCTCGAGAAGTCCTACGAATTGCCTGACGGACAGGTCATCACAATCGGAAATGAACGATTCCGTTGCCCAGAGGCTCTCTTCCAGCCCTCGTTCTTAGGAATGGAATCTTGCGGTATTCACGAGACCACATACAACTCTATTATGAAGTGTGACGTTGATATCAGGAAGGTACGTATCACACATATTTTATTATCATGACATAATGTAAACAGCGGCTCGCTAAAAAAACACATGTCTACCTTGTTAACACTTGACATATCACAACATGCTAATCACACTTATCTTTTGTTTTGAAATTGTAGGATTTGTATGCCAACACCGTTTTGTCTGGAGGTACCACCATGTATCCTGGTATTGCTGACCGTATGCAAAAGGAGATCACAGCTCTTGCCCCATCCACAATGAAAATCAAGATCATTGCCCCACCAGAAAGGAAATACTCTGTCTGGATCGGAGGATCTATTCTTGCATCTTTGTCCACATTCCAACAGATGTGGATCTCAAAACAAGAGTATGACGAGTCAGGTCCTTCCATTGTTCATAGGAAATGCTTCTAAACTAGCACTTTGTACTGAGGGGTTCTTTAAAACTTCATTATATTATTATTCTTACTACTATATTGTACTACTTGTTCACAACGTACGTTAAAAAGTAATTATAACAGTCAAGGCTCATAAAATTCCACATTTATGATTCCATTTATGATTCCACATTAGTTTCATTTATTAATAAAAACTTACAGATAGAAAGAAATACCTTGAATGTTTGTACTGTACGGTATGTTTTCCTTTTATGCACATTTTTGCGGTAAATGACCCTCTGATTTATACTCATTGAAACTAATAATAACGTACTCCCTTGTTACTGACATGTTGATGTTGGCTTCAACTCATTTATGGCTTTATCCACCACTTCATCGCCTTCATCTTCAATACCATTTCATCGGTATGCTTCTGCTTGCCTCAACTACACCTCTGCAAGTTTGCCGAAACGGTGCCATAAGCATATACGCTCTCATTTTTAATGCATTGACTTTCGGCTTCACTCTTCGTACGGCATCAACTCTAGCGATGGGTTATGGGTTGGTCGAGTGTTTGGGTGGTTGAATTGCATTCTTATTATTTCACTTTACTTACACACGATACCTAATAGCTATATAGCATAGCTGAATACCTAAAAAGGAGATGCTGCTGCTGCTACACAACAAATTACCAAGTCTGACAGTTCAATAAGGAGCACATAATATGCATGCAACAGTAAAAAAAATTAAAGCTGAACACACCAAAATAGTTGAATTTGAGAGAGTATTTAAAACCTCCATACGTACCTAAACTCGATGTACGTATTCGAAGCTTCGAAATTCGTAACTTTTCATTGTCAGTCAAAGCCATGACTTCGTTTCCTTCCTTTCTATCCCTATTTCATTTCCTGCTCACATTCTGTTTGCTACAATGCCTGTGTAATAGGGTTTACTGTTCTTGCATCTCATGAAATCTTTTCTGCAATTGAAACCGGAACAAATTGAAGACAAAGAGAGAACATATAGTCCTCATCCTCGCTCACCTGCATTCTGTTAAGTGCAATTCCACTGCCTTGCAGTTCTTATAGTAGTCAAGACTTGACTTATCATTTAAACGGTACATTTTTGTTGCTGAAAATCAGATTAATGAAACCATTCTGAATGAAGATTCTCAGCCTAAATCACGTTTATTTAGGTAATCTTGCATGCTCTTTCTTTTGACAAGAAAAGTGTTGAACCGTCCGAGAAAACTTGTGATTAATCTAAGTAATATCTAGAACAATCGTTCTCTATGCAATAATGGATCAATATGTATATATGATGGATGATATGAAATGCTGTTAATTAAAAGTTTTTCAAAGCACTCAAAAAATAAATAGGGATATGAAAATCTTATAACGTTACTTACATTGTGCGCTCATGAGCACAACAAATGCCTTAATATAAGCAAGTTCATAAAGTTAGGTAATAATTTCGATTCCTGTACTATTCACTCGTAAGGCATTGTTATTTAGACGACAACCGATGTTCCGATGCGGCATTGGCACTGCAAGTGACTACATTCTGAATTAGATTTTAATCGAGATTCATAAACACTTCTCTTTCTTTCACGGCTAAATTTCACGACTACGTTTTCACGGTCAGTTACACGTGTTTTGATGAACAAAATGCCCAAAAAACAGAAGCGTGCGTCACAGGAAGGATGAACAAAGATATTATTTTTTATTGACTTGATGTTTGTTTTTTGCATACAATTGATATTTGTTGCTCCAACCAGATCGAAATTACAGACAAGTTCAGTTATTAACAATAAGATGTGATTATTCTTCTACGTAAGAGAAGTAGTTAATAAATAGAACGTGTTTAACTTGTTGTTATAATTATAATTATACACGCACAGTTTTAAAGATTAGATTAGAATATTTTGAAAAAGTATAGTGTAGGTAGTGTTTGTTGCTCAAGTAAAATAGAGGCACATCAATCAATATAATATACGATTAAAATTGCATTAAACGCAATACCCATTAAATCGAATCTGTCTTAAACGACTTTTCTACGTGTTTTGAGAATAAAAAACTTACTTATTTTACCAACACTAATAAGTGATTTATTATTGATTACTTACACTACTACAACAAAAGAACAACACAATAAAATACATTTAACAATTTAGTAATTTCTCAATGCGCATAATAATTATAGTTACTAATATCGTTTACAAATAAACAAGTTTAAACTTTAAAGATGCTGCGATAAATAAAATTAACTTTAAAATTGACAGTAGCAAGTACGCATGTAGTACGACAGTAACATAAATAGTAATTAGTAAGGGCACCACGAACAGCACAATAAGTTATTTGATATTCACAATATATAGAATAATGAACTTTTAAATTGACTTGAGTAAATGCATCACTGAGGGCAGGACCAGATATAAATATACGCGAGTAGATTATTCTGTTAGCAAGTTCAAGGTTGTTATATCTTAAATAAAACACACATACACATACCGACGAATATAGAACACCTGGTAATCTTTGCTTAAAAATTAATGATGATTTACAAATGCATAACGTGTACAAATTGTATAATAATATAGATTTTGCGCTTCCATATATGTTCACAGTCTATTTCTTTCCATGAGATTGTAAATAGATTCGATGATTACGACTTACACAAGCATAAGTAACTGTCGAAATAGTTTTAATACCAGTATAATAATACCAAGTGACATAAAGGAAATGGGAAATAACTGCCATTTCATTTTCATTGTTAGTTAGAATCAGGAGGGTTTTGATATACATATCATACTTACATTGCTTAACGAGATATTGGTCACATGTCCAATTGACAGTTTTTTGATTCCGCAAAAGATACGTTGCAGAAAACGAGCAAAAATGCCCTTAACAATACAATTATTACTACTACAACCATTAATATTGCAATTTAAACTAAAATATAAATCACTGAGATGATAAGTTCTAAGTACGTTCTTATTAAATGATGAGAGTCAGAGAAAAGGAGGTAAGACTGTTGTAACAGTAACATTTTAAGTTTTAAGACTAAACGATTAATTTCTTTTACTGGAAATCAGACTGTACTGAGAGAGCTGAGACACTACCCTGTTTTTTAAGAGAGCCGTTTTCATAATCATTTGCAAAGAAGTCAGATGGGAGTGACTCATCACTGCCACCCCATGATGAAGGAGGATACATCAAAACACTTGCAAAAGACGATCGTAATGATGGGGTCATTTCCTCCATTGAGGCCAATGGAGCACCTGTTCCCTTTGGTCCAGGTCCATAACCATGACCTGTAAAATGTCTTGGTTTATAGTGTGATGGTGTCGGTTGTTGAGTAGGATTCCGGACTGAGGAACTGCGACGAAGGTCTCCGATGTATCCCCACTCTAATCCGGGCACATGTCCACTGTTATACGCATTCCTTATGTCTTGTGGTTCTTCAAATTCAAAGCGTTCGTCGTCTTCGTCAAAAACAACCGGTCGCCTGAAGCGCAGGAAAAGCCCAATTAATCGTCAACGTCAGATGGAACCATGTTTGTGAATGGGAATGCACAAACTTTTAATTGGAATTGGAGTTATTACCTGCACTTGGCAAGTCAAGTCAAGTCAATTCTACGTACATGGTTCAAGTTTACATAAAAGAGTCCAGTTTTAAAATGGGGAACTGCAACATGAATCACACACAATATCGAGCAGCGAAACGAAATAAAAAAATAGAAGCAGGTTTCTGTAGCACACACAACCATAGTAAACATTTTCGAAGAAATGGCAACACTGTTCAAGCTTTTGCAAAAGGGTGAAGGACAATCCGGGGGTCTTTGGCGACAGAGTTAGATGTGGATGATGACGTTCCAGTAGAATCGCTTGTTAGCAACCTCTCACATGATGAAATAGGCAAGTCGTCAATTCTAAATGCAACCCATAAAATATCATGAGAAATTCGTTACTAGACACACAAGTCAAAGTGTTATTAGTTATTATACTTTACCACAGAAAAAAACTCAAACAAATAGTTTGTAATTGTAATTGTGGCAATGAATAACATGCAATGCATAAACATATTTTTTTAAACATCACAGCAAAACAACTTGCGTGCAAGATTGAGAGTCCCTTTATACAGCTTTTACTACAACTCAATAAACAAAAGTAATCAACATCATACCCTTCTTTAGCTTCATGCGCCATGAGTTTAGCTCTCTCCTCAGAAACATCACCATTTGCTTGACCATAAACTATGTCAGGAACTGGGTCATACTGTGCAGACAATGTTGGCTGAAAACTACTAGGATCATTCGACAGAAGATTGGCCCCACGATTGTTTTGTGCGTTCTGGAACCTTGGTTTAGTAATGACCTTCCTGAGAGCGTTTCTGGTATTTGACAACCGGTGGCAAAATAAATGATTGTTAGTTAATCTGCAATAAATCATGACAAGAAAAATTCCCAGCAGAGCAACCATGAGACCAAGGGACGCTGCAACCCATCCTCCAGACTGTGAAGTTTCTTCATTTCCCCCTGCAACATTAAGAAGAGATTTAGCACGTTCGTTACACCAACTAAAGTACAATGCATTTTTAAAAGACCAAAGCATTTTAACATTTACCATTTTCAGAACTGGGTTCAGGTGTTCTAAAATAACTGCAAACACCTATTACTGTTACAGTTACTCCAAATACAAAAGAAACAACTCCGCCAATGAGTAGCGTCCAATGAAACCATCTTGTGCGAGCTACTGGAGGTGCCACCATTTCGCTAAGATTCCATGGGCGACAGTTAGGGGAACCTGGCCCAGGACCCGGATTTTCATAACTAACAGTAGTTGAGTTGTATACTGAATCATTCATTTTAAAATTCGTTGGATTCCTTCCCAGTTAGTTTGCAATTGCCCTTCACGTGATCTTGAGTTTAACCAGACAGCTTCAGTTCAGGAAATGGCAATCGGTAACAGTGGATGTAGCGTAGCTCCAACACCTTTCACCTTTCAAAGTGAGCTTGTGAAAGTAACAAAAATCCCAATTCCCATCATAAGACACACAGTTTACTAACCCTGTTTTAAAAATTGATCTTGGCTGCTTACCTCTGTCGTTTGCCTCAATTGTCAGTTTAGTTAAACGTTTCGTTTTTTTGCTTAGCTTTCTAAATGACATCACACATCGCATGTTTAAAACATGATTGTGACCAAACTAGGACTATAGAGATTTCTTGACCAAACAGATGAGATCATCATCGCACAGAAGGCGATGAACAAGACTTCTGGCTCTGGCTGGATGTACTCCCTTACTTACATACGTACACTGACTTCCAACTAAAATATGACAATTTGCCAAGAAAATATCTAAAATCTGACTGATGGCTCCTCCACTTCCAAGACCAAAATAAGAAGTTTTTGATCCTTTTCGATCTTCATCCTCACCTCAACAACCTTACATCAACTTCAAAGCAACACCAACCAACATTATCTATGTAATCATGCTTGGATTGAATTGCCAATGTTTTGTAAATACGGAAGAATGATAAAGACGCAAATGTACACAACACATTCACATGCACCCAATTATAATCATCATCTTACGTACATTTTTATCCGATTGCAAAACTTTACAGATGTTTGCCAAATACTTTGAGTCAGCAAAAAAAACATTGGCGCAACATTTAGTCACTTTGCAACTCACTTTTGTATGCACTTGTCCGCCTCCGCTTTCTCCATTTGTGAAAGCTGGTTGGTGCTTTCACTCACTTAGATATTTCTACGGTATACTCAACCGCATTCTTTATCATTTTTCCACTTCCGGGATGATTTTCTTTGAAATTTTGTGTGTCATTTGAAAATGCGATGCAGAATTTTGATTAAAAAACGTCATCTCATCAGCATTATCTTTAAAGAATCAACTTTTCGCACCTGTCTTGTTTATATTTTAATGCATAAAATGTTGTTGACAATCCGGTATCGTTCTTGTGTTGTTGTGTATATTATTATATGCACACATGTGACGCGCTAGGTTCAAACTGTATGGTTAAGGATATTTTATGAATATAAATAAACATAAAAAATGAGATGTCTTCTTTGCCACCTACGTTGAATGTATTTACGTAAAAAAGATATTTTATCCCATCATATGAATTCAGCAGGGTGTTTTTATTTATGTACATTGTATCAAATCACATCGCTATGCAGAGTCAACGGTATTTTCTGTGTGGACGGATAGGATATATCAAGATCAAGTTGTGAAATTGAGATTTATTCGGTTTGAAACCAGGTGACTGGAAGTGTTCCAAAAGAAGGTGCTTGAAGGAATCTGGAGAATTTATCAGTTTTGCATATCAGTTCATTTTGGAAAGAAATTAGTTCAGTCGGAGGTTGAAACAGGTGGTGGTATTAAGCAATTGGAAAGGTTCGTACTACTGGATATAGATGATTGAATCTTTCATTCGTTCTTGAAGTTCAAGGTCATTTGTTTGTTACATGTATTGTATTTTTGTGTTCTCATATTGTTTTTAGATTTTTCAAACCGGATGTAAGAGATCTTGAAACGAATAGTGAATGGATCGTGTGGACTCGTGTGTCATTCTCATGAAAAAGTTTAAATGAGTTTGCTGTTGTTGCTTTAGTTTTTTGTTCAGTTTGTTCTTATACAAAACACAGTTACATACGGGTGGTAATATTATAGAGCTGAGGGTTTTAATTTAGTTTGGTTTGAGGGGGAGATTCTTTTTGTAGGTAATTTTAAGATAGAAAAGTAGGAAAGTTGTATAAATGCGAATTCTCGCCTCAGGGAAACGGGATTCAGTTACTGACGACGACGTAGTTGTTGCTGTTGCAGGTTTAGTATCATCAACAGGACGACACAATAGTCGTCATATTTCTAGTTTAAACGCTGTCGTAGTTGGGAACTTAGACTTATTACCTGGGAAGGCAGGCAGGGTTGGTTCTGATACTGTTTTTATCAGCGCTGCTTTATCACAATCAAGTACAAACACAGGGAAACCCTATAATCAGAATCGGACCAAATGTAAAAACGGCAAAGCAGGAGTAAGCACTACTGCTGCTGTTTGGAGAAGTCGGTGCAGCAAAGGGTTTGCATTTTTTACTGGCGCTTTTAGTGTTAAAAGTTGTGTTTGGAGCGATGAATTAAGTAGTAGTTCGAAATTGAAGAGAGTTCGTGATAAAAATGAAGAAGATGTGAAAGAGGACACCCAGTCAGAAATTAATCAAGTGAGGATTATTAAAAATGTGAATGTCGTGGCTGCCCTCAGTGATCTTCAACCCGAACAATTGGTCGTCGGTAGTAGTGAAAATTGTTTGTCACTTGGTACCACCAAAGATCGGCCAGTGGAGACAAAAACTGGTGTTATTGTTGCAACAAACTCTTCTGCGCCTACAGCTTCCAGTAGCACCGCACCCCTTGAAAACTGCAGGTTTGACAATTCAGCAGTTGCCAATGTTGGTGATACCTCAATATCAAGTAACTGCGAACTTTTAGGAACAGGCACTGCCAACAGTAAAATCATGCGAGGAGGAATTTATCATGAAAAACAGGTACGTATCTACTACTTATCTTAACAAACAGAGCAAGTTTTAGCAATTTTATTACAGCAATACTAATGACAGTTAACATGTTCGTTTTCAGATAAAATCTTTATGTGCTCTTCATGCTCTAAATAATCTTATTCAAGATGGGAAAGCCTTTAAACAAGAAGATTTAGATAAAATTTGTAGCGAACTGGATCCGAACAGTTGGGTCAATCCCCACAAATCTGTATTTGGCTTGGGGAATTACGATATCAATGTTATCATGACGGCGTTGCAGCAAAAACAGCTTGAAGCTATTTGGTTTGACAAGAGAAAGTATGTAAATCAAATTTTTTTTGGGTGTTTGATTGAGCTATTAAAGATAAAGAAAGCTAAAATCTCAATTTGGATTTGCTCATTTAGAGACCCATCGGAAGAGCTAAATTTTGAAAATATATACGGATTTATATTAAACATCCCATCGGACTGTAGACTGGGTTGGCTGGCCCTACCCATTAAACGCAAGCATTGGGTGGCAATTAGAAACTTGCCTTCAATCACAGAAAGAGACGCCGGGCGAAACAATTACTACAATTTAGATTCGAAATTCGATAAGCCGGAATCAATCGGAACGACAGATAATCTTGTAGAATATCTCAGGGGTGAGCTAAAGTCTCCAGAGAAAGAACTATTCTTAGTTGTAACTGAAGATGTTGGCAGGGTAGAAACATGGAGAAAGAATCCCCCTCCATGTACATCTGCGACAGCATCAGGAGCAAATGCGAATCTTCTTCCAGTTCCCACATCAAGCGATGGTCCTGATGCCTCTGCGGGCAGTGGCAACAACCGGCGTACATCAAATGATTCCGGGGTTGTAGATCTTCTTCCGGATCTTAAAGATATAAACGTAGTAGACCTCAACAAAGAAGATCTAATGCGACGCCAAAGTTCTGGCGTGTGGAGCGATATGAATTAAAAAGAAACCTTCTCGAGTGAAAGTTTAAATGATAATATACGTTGAGCTGCATAATTTAACCAGGTTATTATTATATCGTAGATAAAACATAGAACCAAAAATCTGACAAATCGTCTTCTTGACTGTGTACCATATTCCCTAAGTATAGTTGTCGGTATAAAAAGGTACTTTATATGCACATCATAAATATAACTTTAGTTATAAAGAGCATAAATCAAATTTTAAATAAGACCCCACCGAAGACTAAAACAGGCAAGGGTACTATAATAAATGGATTGAAATTCACAAATAGAATACAATCTAACTAATGATAAATTGTAATAGCCGACTTGAGATATTATTATTATTATTATTAAGAGTTATTCCAAACAATTTCAGGTTTATGAAAATGAAAGATTCATCTTTTTTAAAACAACTGTTACAAATCCTCCAAAGCGAAATTACAAAGAGAAGCTTTAATTTTTTGTAGTCGTTTTAGCGCATTATTATTTATTTAAGTATACGAAACGATAGCATGATGGATTTTATTTGTAAAAAAAAACTTTTATTTTAATTATAAATGGAAGCAATTCCGTACGTGTACTCACAAATTTTAAAGTTGTATATGGTATTCCTATTTTGAGTAAGCTCTACAATAATATTATTTTTAATTGGGAAAGGTGTTCAGTCATTGAACTTCAATGGTAGAGATGTTTTTGAAGGGTTTCTTGGGTTGCGGTTGCGAGTTGCTATATACGTTGTAGATAGCGCTTACAAACAAAGGAACAGAAGAAGTGAAAATAACTTTTATTTTTGTTGAAAGTATTATGATTAGAGTGGAGTATGTTCTCCAAAACGAAAGAACATGAAAGACTTACAACTATAACTAATGTTGCAATTTGTAATGCTTCAGTTTTAAGTGGACAGACAGACCCGGCATAAGAATAGCTGATATGCACAGTATTTTCGACTGACAACAAAGTGAAATTGCAAAAATGAAAGTAATTATTAGTAATGTAATGTGGTGATTAATAAAGTATACAAGAGTGTATGTACGAATGTCAAAGAATTTTAAACCGGTTTGTCCAACTATTAGTTTGGTTTGTTGAATAATTCATTCTTCTATGTTTTAACTTAAAGGTATAATGGAATGGGTAGGAACTAAAGGCAAGAGTGAAATATTTACCGTCTTTTAAAATGCTCTCTTGTGACCTGATAATAAAAACCCGAAAATGTTCATATTATGGATGAGCCTTGTTTGCCTCTCTTCCTAATATACTTTCTTAATGTAGATACAGTTATTATAATAATTATTATTGTCGTGTGCAATGTTCTGTTTGTTTTTAATTAAGGTATGGATTAAGGTGATGTTCTTCTGGTGCAAAAATTGTATGATCAACTGTAACTCAAGATTATAAAAGTACTGCTTGTTCGTTGGTTGGTTCTGTTCTGGTACAATTCAGGGAGAGTTGATTCAAGTGTATTTACAAAGATTATGATTTTGTTTATTAAGTTCCTATCATGTAGCATTCATTCAACATAATCAAATCATAATATATATGCATTTATTTTAGTAATTACCCAATCATATGTATTAAGTTATAATAAACATATTATGCCATTTTGTGCATTATATTCGTATATATAATTGTTCAATTAGTTGATCATCGTGCGAAAAAAAAACTTGCAACCTTTGCGCATTATACGTTGTTTATTAGTACGATATCCCTTGCCGAATATATTGATTTCAATGTGGTGATACACAGTTGGCAGCGTATAATAACGTACACTCGTACTAGACTAGTGCAAAGGTGAGACAAACCATTTTATGTGAATGTAATCTCTCAACAGTCTGTGTGTAAGCGGATTTTCTGCTAAACAAAATTATAATTATATATTAAGCGAATTTCTGAATTTCACGAAACTGTATTCATCATTCAGAATTCTCTTGAACTCAGCAATAATAAATTAACATAATATGCAGATGCAAAATGAATCAGCATGTAAAGTTTACCTAGCAGAAAGCTAATTCCTTTTATCCTAGACGTAAATTACGTCACGTAATGTACATTTGAACGCATATTCAAGCTGAAAAGGAGGAATGAAACTAAGCATGTTCGTAAGCAATCCTTTTTTTGCATACAATAATAATATTACTTTATCCGAAGGATTAAAACCAGTATTACCTTTGTTTCTCAGATATTTTTTTTATTAAATCATTAATGTTGGCTTGGCCTAATATTTACACTTGTTACATGTAATAGTAATAATAATTATTGTTACAGATTCCAATCCAATTCATGAGCCACTTTCACCGACCCAGGGAAAGTTTGCATTTATAGAAATTCATATTCCATGCATCAACATCGAGTACATGCCATGGGCAAGTACTTTTCTATGAAGTATTATAATTATTATTGTTATTAATTTTTAATTTGACTACTAATTATTCTTTATAACGAACTATAAAGTGGTAGTGGTTAGGAACATTACGGTGCGTAATCTTATTACTTGAGTGTAGAAACAGTTTACGTTTTTACATGCATTCAAAATCCATTGATCTCTGTTTTCATGAAAATAAAGAGGTGCAACTTGTGATTTCAATCATTTTTTTTTTGACGGAAGTGTTTTCGTGAATTTATATCATTAAGACGGAATACATGAATGGCATGTTGTGTGCATCGTTTCTCGTTAGTACTTTTCAGAAAAGTGGACTCGACTATATATGTATGCCAAAGTCAAATTAGTATAAGTATAGTTGAAATAGTTTTCTGGCATTGCACATAATATATTAAATACCGCTTTGGTGTGCTATGTATTTAACTAATAATTCGGTCTAGTTGTCTAAAAATTTGTGTAGATCGCTTTTGTAAATATAGACTATTTTGGTTACTACAATAATATATTATTTAAAGAGTAAAAAATAGTTTTGAAGCATCGTATCATACATAATCATACTATCATTCCCACCGATTCAAAAATACAGAAGTAGTTGTGTATAAGTAAACAATTAACTATATAGTGAGATGAGCATTTTGTGTGGTGACTGGCAATGAAGCTTTAGTTAAGAAACGACAGCTTCAAAAAACAGTATTATTCAAATAATATTGAATATTTAAGTAAACTAAACTGCATAATAGTAGTTATTATAATAATCAGTATTGTTATTATGTATGTACCAATGATGTACTTAACATTTTCATGAACTAGATTGAGTTTGTTGTATGCTTATTACACCTAAATCTACATAGATTTATCATCTATACATTTTGGACTAGCCAAGTATATATGTATTGCTGACAATTTTTCTGTAGATTTTCTTATCATTACATTTATCTGGATGGTAGGCTCGTCTGGCTCTTCTATTGCTAACAAAAATTCCAACTTTGAATTTCCAAGCATATAGATTATTCACAGCTTTTCTCACGTATCAATAGTTCAGCTTTACTTTCACCCGTTGTTCCCATCCCGAGAAACACAGTTTGGGATGGAGGTTGACCATTTCGCTGTGTCCAGACAGTGAAGCATGCGGGAACCCTGAAGATCGTATCCTTCTGTGCAGTCGAATTCCACAGTTTCCCCTATCGGGTAGTAGAATTTGACGGCAGAGATAGTTCCTCCTATAGTTGTTCCCGGGTATGTACATGCTTTCACACCTATAATATTTAGGAGGGTATATAAAAGTTGAAATCTTTGTTGTATAGCAAAACGCTTTGTGAAATGGGCATTAAAAAGAAGTGAATTGTTACATTTCGTGGTGCTTGAAGCTCGAGACCACATTCCGTTATCTTGACATGCTATAATCGGTTGGCCTTCCATCATATATCCTTGTCGACACTCAAACTGAGCCAAGTCTCCAGCTTTATATGGTGCATTCCCTGTTACATACCCGTTTTGAGGTGATGGAGGTGGTGAACATTCAACCTCTGAAAGAAAAAGTGTTAAAATTGACAATTGGGGCTAACTGAGATTATTACAGGTTCAAGATGGTTCAGAGATATCAAAACTTTATATTTTATTACCCTTGCACAAAGGAATAGCCGAGGACCAATCTCCACTAGACTGGCAAACAGCATCTGAAACACCTTCCACCATGTAGCCCTGAGCACAGGAGAAGGTCACCTTGCCACCAACTTCTCGACTAAGAATTGTGATTTTTGGAGGAGCAGTCTCATTCCTCTTCAGAGTCCCATTTCTTGTCACGGACGTATAATCTAGCGGAGCCATCGCAGGTACCATTGAAATGTCAGGACATTCCACATCTATTCACGAAGAAAAAAAAGATTACTTTTATCTGTTTCCATTCCCATTCCAATGCATATAAAAATCTCGATTCTTACTCTCGCATTTGGGAAGTGGTGCGCTCCAACTTCCTGTCGACTGACAAACTATTTCCTTAGCCCCTATCAAAGAGTTAGGATCTTTGCACTGGAACGATACTTTGGTACCTAGCATCGTCGAATCAGTTGAGTAAAGTAGGTCAGGACGGTCAGGAAGTGGTGAGCAATCGACCTCTACAAAGGGAACAGAAACGTTATAGAAAAGGAAAAGTCTCTGAAATTTTTATTGCTCAATAATGTCTTTCCCTCCTTACTTTTCACAATGATATCAATTTCATGCCCATGTCTCGAAGGAGTGATACAATTAAATGATCCTGAATCGTCTTCCACAGCTTCCTCAATCGTTAAACGATATTCCAAAGTTGGATCTCGATTTTCTATACCGTCAGTCCAACCTTCGGGATATACTCTATGGTATAATAAAATATATTCATGCTATGTTAAAGATACTAAGACTTTTTCCTACCCCTTTTCTTGTTCTCTGAGCAGAAAAAAAAGTAATTGTTCTGATATAAGATTACCTTGGATTATTGGGTTGGGGTTGACTATTGGACACATTCCAGTGAGGTCTGCCAAATTTCCTTATGTATAAGCATTCCATGTGGAGAGTCGTTCCTGGGTATACCATAAGCTTCCCATCATTCGTTTGTACTATAGAGCCGTTTAAGTAGCGGAACAAAATGGTAGGTGGTTTATCCACTGTAAAGGCAAGAAAAGAAGGGAGAAAATCACAGTCAGTTTGCTTTCTCATCACGTTTCACCAATAAAGTTGCAATGCTCGTGGAATGGATGACAAGACAAAAACATTGTAAGCGTTCTCTAAGCATATTTTTCGTCAAGTCAAAGCGATTGTGCCTTATTCTTTCTTACCTACGTAATCATAATACTGGCTGAGTCCCTCACACTTGGGTGTGATTCCTAACCACTGACCTGAAATGCACTTTCTTCGAACAGCACCCCTCAACACGAATTTGCCAATATCAATGCATCGATTTATCTGGAGATTTATAAAGGGGAAATAAAGGTGGCTTTAAATTTCTGTAAAAACTGGACTGCATAAAAAACCCATTATTTTCATAGCTTTACAAACATACAAGAACTGATCCAGGGGGAAACTCTTGGGAGTCCATTGTAAGCTGGAGGTCATTGTAGAAGGTAACAACATGAGTTTCCTTCTTTCTGTAGGTGCACGTAGAGTTTATCATGCGAATCACGTCTTTGGCGCTGGTAATATTTGCAGCGATTGTTGCATTCATTTCTGTGCAGAAAATAAGACAGCATTTTGAAGGCAGGGCCGTGGATAGAAAACCAAATGAATTTCTTACCACAAGTCAAGTTTTGAGTTCCTCCTATCCACTGTCCATCTTCACAAACCATTTTCCAACGATTCCTTGGTTTGGGTTTAGCCGCAGCACAGCGATACATGACTTCGGTACCATCGGGGAATCTAAATACAAAAGGGGACATGACAAAATTTCGTAAGCATGAGTGAGAGGAGCAGGTAATAATAAGAATAAATAAGGAAGGTACACTTGCTTGAAGGCATACATGTAATCTGAGTCATAATCAATGGGCTTTCCTTCCACGTAAAATATTGCACCTTTCTCCTTCTGAGGAATGCCGCATGCTCTTTTAATTGAGGTGATGAGCCTGTTATCCTTATCATGTGTAAAGTTTATCATCCCATGTATGTAGGATGGATGGAAACATGCAGGCTTATTAGGTCTCCAATCACCTAAAATTTTAATGTTTAAACAAATAGTGTAGTATAGTGTAGTATAGAGCTATTAGTAATTTTAAAGAACATCAACATTTTTGATGTATGTATGTTAGCAGTCAAGTTTGACCAAGGCTTTGGGAAAAATTAATTAATACTAGGCGGATGTGAAAACATTTAGTATTTTTTTACCCAAATGACATTTCGCTGGACCACCCGGAGCCATTTTTTGAAACTCTCCATCGCAATGGTAGTCTACTTCAGTTCCATGACCTACCACCATTGCGGCTCGGTAGCGGGATCCATAGCTGCCTCTGTCCAGTTGAGGAAGTTCACAGCTCGCAGGAATACACTCAGGAGCGTCATTCACATCCCATTCACCGTACCAACAATGAAATCGATTGGGACCTTTAAGAACATATCCTCTGGAACATCGTAGCTCAATGTTGGAAGTGTGAACTTTCATTTCGAGAAAGAAAAGCGCCTTGCCACCAAGGTAGAATGTGCCGTGGCTAATATATGGAACTTTACATGGTACTGTAGAGGAACAATAATAATGGTTCTATATAGCCAGCTATTTTTTAAACTGTAAGAATTTCTAAGTAACAAGCCTTGTTATGACTTACGTGCAGCACAAAGTGGAAATTTTGGTCTCCATCTTCCTTTGTCACAAACAATGGTGTCATTCTGAAGATTCACTCCAAAGCCATGTGTGCAACTTACTTTCAACGCAGCTCCTTCAGAAACATCCGTATTGTTAGGATCTGAACCAGGTCGAATCACCTCAATTTCTATGTATGGTTCCTCTGCCAGACTTGGGCACATCTCTAGCTCGTCTTAGAACATGATAATGCCTTTCATCAATCACAGATTCCATCAAACAAATCGGTTTTGATTAGTATTTCAAATTTTCAAAACTGTTTTAAATACCTGTTTCCCCTCCCTCCTCCTCCTCGCCCATATTACCACCCTTTTTGCCTCTTCTCTTATTCCCCCCACTACCACCCCCTCCTCCTCCCGATACTTTACTTCTTGCAAGACTCCCTGTCCCTCCGGATTTAATTGCCCTCCTTTTCACTCTGTTGGCTTGCATCCAACGAAATCCTGGTGTGTCTGAGAAGACACATCTAAAGAAAAATGAAGATTTAGTACATAGAAATCATTATCCATCCAGCTATCCCCTGACCTTATTATAATAAAAGAAAGTATGTATCTACATTATTCTACATACTTTGGTTCCGACACTGCAGGGAACCATAGGCCATTGCGACAAATCTTTTCTTGTGGCCCATCAATTAAAGTGAACCCCTCGTCACATTCGAAAATAACTTTTTGATTGTGCATAAATCTCTGTAATTGATTTCTGTAGTCGTATAAGCCCAAGTCTCCGACAAGAAGGGCTTTCCCATTCTCTACTGATCCAGGGGCATCACAATACACTGAAACTAAAAACACGTTGTTCACTATGGTCTAATAACATGAACTTTCCATAATATGACTTTTTTCATTATTACCTGCATCTGGAGTCTGGCAACTCATGCCACAAGGTCCGTCACAAATACACTTTTCATTTTGTTGACTGTTGCAATCGCTATTTGAGGTACAGTTGACGCTGCAATATCCAAAATCCCAGTAACTCACCTCACTCTCATTTCTAACGCAAGTTTTTGTCGCGTTGCTTGATCTTTTCAGCGATTCCTTGACAGGTAGTGATGTTGGGTCTGGAATCTTGGATGAATTTTCAGGTAGGGGAACATTTGTGGCAGTAACTGTCGAACTAGATTGAACCCTGGCGTCTTGACGAACTTATTGGTGACGTGGTCTCTACTTCAGTTGTCAGTGATGCGACTGTCGTTGTGTCTGCAATGTCACTGGGCTTAAGTGTTGTTGTCGACGAGGTTGTTGTAATTGACGAGGACGCATGCCCAAGTTCTTTTACTGTTGTTGTTTCATTTATAATCGTTCCTGCAGACGATGTTGTAGATGATACAGTAATTATTGAGGTGGGAGTTAAAAGTGTTGTTGTAACATTATCCAACTCCGTTGTCACTGATTCCGTTGACGTAGGAAGGGTTGTTGTCGGTGGGGGAGCAATTGTCGTTGTCGTTTTTTCCGTTGGCAGCCTTATGGCTGCCGGGTGGTGATAACCCCACGCAAGGCATGATGCTAGAGAATAAATGTTAAGGTTCTCGTTATTTAAAAAAAAGTTAATTACGCAATACAAAAAAAAGTCATACCCGAGAAAATAAGGATTGGGAAAGTGGTGAACTCAGCCCAAACCAAAAGCGTCCGCCTCATGGCGATTCACATTCCAATTTTTATCAAATTCTCCGGGTGTTCTATTTCGAAAATGACGATTTAGGCTAAAAACAGCTCTAACCAACACTCTGATTAACCAATATCTCTTGAGTCAGTTATATGAATGAGTAAGTCTATTTATGAATGAGTATGTGTTCGCAATCAGAGCGGCTTTGCATTTGCTGTTGCTCCTATTTTTGTGCATAAAAATTCTCAAGCGTGTCGTTCCTTGTGAACGTGAGAGCTTTCGACGGAATACTGGTGGCTGGGAGAAAGCTGGAAGTTGGGAAAAGGCAGAGAAAATTGTTGATGATGATGCTATTGATGCTACCGTGTGTGTATGTGTGGAGTCCACTGAATGTGTGCACAATATTTCAGCATACAAACGTCCGTAGTTAAGCTCTTTTGATGATGTGATGATGCTGAAAAGTCCTCATGCATATTTTACAGGAATGCGAAAACTTTTTTCGTATTCTTTGCTTGTGCTGCTGGCAAAGGACTCATACATAACGGCAGTAGCAGTACCACCACACTTGAATGTCGTAGTAATAAAAATCTGCAGGCGAAAGAAAAACACTAGGAGAAAGTTTGGGAAAGGAAAAAGCGAGAAAACGGAAACCCAAGAGCAGCATCAAAGATTACGTCTTACTTTCTACGTATGTACATATTATAGTAATATGAACAACGACACATATATGCATAAAGAGAAAGTATGAGTGAGTTGGGAAGCGAGAGAGCTACCGTGATATTTTTTTTCTGGGGACGCGAAATTCTTGCGCTGACATGACGAAAAGAAGTAGTATCTCAAGAGATCTCCTATCGATTTTCTCCGAAGGATAAAAGGAGACACAATTTTTTCGCATCGTATCTTTCAAGGATGCTCTGGGTCCTGGTTTTGGGCTTCTCTCAAAGCTCCCAACCAAATATGCATTTTATTAAAGCTTTCCTGACTTTGTGTTTGTACATCGAAATGGAAAGTTTTTGCTTCGTTTTTTTTTACTTTCACTCTGCCAAACATCAGAGTTCCGGTATGATTTCTCTTCAAAGAGAGGGGGAAATAGCAGGGAGCAAAAGATATTGGGTGGTAGATCTCAATGCTGCTGGTAGTTGGGTATTGAACAAATGCTACCAAACGCTGAAATGAAAGAAGATGAAACGGATTCATTGCTATTATACACCATGAAATCAATCTCTTTCCCTTTTGGACAGAAAAAAATAGGGGAACGAAAGTTGTCACATACATAGGACGGAGTGAGTTTTATTGAAAAAGTTTTAAATTTTGTCGTCCCCCCTACAACTTTTCTAATCTATAGATGGAACTGTTTGCTCTAGATAGAAAGTACGAACATGCAAGTTTTCAACATTTATGGTTTCATCTATTGCCTTCATATGCGCGCCTGGCCACGATGTGATTTCTTCTGAAGATTTTTTGCGTAGTTCCAGATTTAATGAATTTTCGTACTTACATATGCGTGTGTACATGGAGGTCTATAAAAGAATCGCATATAACGGGTCAGTCATAGATAGTGATACATTAGTTGCATCACCAAATAGACATCCCAATTTCGCAACGCATAAGCAAGTGATGACATACAGAACGTTATGAAATGCATCATTAGCATCATATACTGACACATACACCTTGATGTTGCCTTTTTTTATGCAATCTGAGTGAACGAAATATATGCGTTACGTAATCATGAAAATGTCAAAGCCCGATACGATCTTTGGAATGAGGTCGTCCATTTTATAGTTTAGAGTGTTTCATGCAAACTGTCTTATTTCAGATGCTTCCATTCAATAGCTAAACTATAATCTATCAGTAAACGAAGTGTTAATTTCTTAGCTCCAAATATGTTTTTAGTTACTGTTACTGCTCCAAGGAAATTTGGACTTTTCCTTTTGACGCTGGCAATATACATTACCGCCATTCAGGCTCAAGAAGGTAATCAAACATATTGAATGTGAAATTTGTTTGCTTTCAATTATATGAATATATATTATTTTCTTGTTTCAGACCCTTTTGTGGTATACGACTCTGACTCTGAGGAGGGCTTTAACGGTGAGGTCTTAATAGAGGCAAGGAAGAAATAAGAAACGATTTGCATAATTTTTATTCCTCCTCAACAATGGGATCAAATGCTTTTAATGAAATGCTGATGTGTTACTATTTCTTTGGGAAACACAGGTGCCATATACACCACATCGAATGGCAAAGGTTGTGGAAGAATCAGTTCTCAAGTCAGGCTACCGTAATCTGGATACAGTTCCAATACCACGACAAGTACCATCCCTTCCCTATGAAAGCTGGGCTGACTCGCCGTTGTCTGATGCTCCCAAATCTGATTGAAATACGGATTAATTAACGTTCATAATTTTTATTATTGAATTGTCTTATTGATATGTTTAAAGTAATAAATATGGCTTGCAGATCAGAAGCGAAAAAATACATAAAAATTAAGCAAAATATATAAACTTGCATACATACTTTTGACTTTGTTTTTCTCAATCAATCATTAATTAATCAGTTAACGTTATACTACTTTATAACTTTGATAGCATAACGCAGAAATAAAATATTCATTATAAACATGCGATCGAAAAAAGGCTACATGAAGTACCATTGCTGCAACAATTCTCATTTCAAAGATTGTGAAATGCATTAAATTTGGGAAATCACATTTTTATATGCATATACAAAAAACAATAATGCTTACATGTTAGATATATAATAGCTTTATGTTGCAATCACTTTTAAATGTTTTTACCTACTGGCATTGTCTTAATTCTGTTACGAAATTCTATTGTGTAAACTAATTCTCAAGGCAATGAAGAAGGCATTGGATAGCTTCTCACAACTGCCGGCATTCTTATCGTATTTGTACCAGTCTAAAATTGGTAGCTTTCCACATTGCATTTCGAATCGAAGTAGGCTTCCAAGATGCTCTTCAAACAGCATTTGCTCAAATTCTTCGGGGTACTAATACTCATTCAACTTTGTGCGGTGGTGACAGGTATGAATTCAAACTCAAAATTCAAACAAGCTATTAAAGCTATATATATATTACAACACCAACTGAATTTACAATTCATTTTATGCAGGAAACGATGAGGACAAAGGAAGATCTCCTGTGAGTACCATGATGAAACAAGGTGGCAAAAATCGGCGACCTGAGAATCCTATTCGGGGACGTCCATGTAAACGACCGAAACCAAAGCCTGTTAAAAATAAAAATGGGACTACTAAAAGGAATGATGATGCTACAGAAGGAAGGTTCTTTCCGGGACCGTTTGGTTGGGATATTTCGAAATTTCCGATCCGCTTGCGCCCAGAAAAACATGAGGAACCGTGTGATGACGACTCACTCGACTCTCGAGGGGGTGACCATCCAGTTGACGATGGGCGACCACTAAGGCCACATCAAAATATGCACGACACTCTTGAAGAAGCTAAATGCAGAGTTCTCCTAGAGTCTATTAAAAACAAGCCAGTTGAGCGCCCGAAGCCTGGTGAAAAAAAGAATCCTGAGATGTGGGGGTGGGATGTCGGTTTGGTTCTCCGAACTCAAGAATCATCGCCCAGAAGACGCATGCGAGAACACAACAAAAGGGTCCAGATACATCGTTGTAAGAAACGGCAGAATAAAAACAAATCATCTTCGAAGCCCCATCGACAATGGATGGCTCCCGACTATGCCCAGGTGGCACAGGCTATGAGTGAAGGTCAGGGTGGAGAAATGGGCGACGATGGTGGGGCATCTGGAAGACGAAGTAATTCGTTCTTAAATTTGATGACATAATGTTGCTGAGAATCGCATTATTTAATATTTTTCGTTTCTTTCAGTTGAAATTGACCCTGGATTTAATATCGGATCTAATAGAGGATCTGGAATGGATATTGACCCTGGATTTAATATCGGATCTCATAGAGGGTCTAATAGAGGATCTGGAATTGATATTGACCCTGGATTTAATATCGGATCTCATAGAGGATCTAATAGAGGATCCGGAATTGATATTGACCCTGGATTTAATATCGGATCTGGAATTGATATTGATCCTGGATTTAATAGACCTGGGTTAACAGGACGTAACATTGACCCTAATTTTGATAGGGTACCTGGAAATGGTATCGCAATCGATCCTGGATTTAACATAGGATCTGGCGGGGGCACAAAAGTTAGACCTCGTTACGCGATTCCTTCAACTTTGCCGGCCGAATCATTTTCTGATGGCGGAACGGCTCATGCTGGTACTAATGGTATTACGAGTTTAGTGGATAGAATAGCACCGGAATTGGTAAGCCCCCACTCAGATTTTTGCCATGGCCAGAAATATTTGGAAATAGACCTATAAGACAAGGTCCTAAGGGTGGAGGTGTGATAAAAAGAAACCCGAGCAATG
The DNA here is from genome assembly GCA_001718145.1 of Orchesella cincta. NCBI lineage: Eukaryota > Metazoa > Arthropoda > Collembola > Entomobryomorpha > Orchesellidae > Orchesella > Orchesella cincta. The sequence goes on from LJIJ01000136.1 coordinate 151,245, forward strand.
TATAACATAAGTGAATACAAATGTGATTAAAATTTATGCTAATGAAATAATTTGCAAATAAATCACAAAGAAATGCCGTTTCCAACCCTAATTGTATGCATACTTTTCGTTTATGAAACGTACCAAGCACATCATAGGCTCGCACAAAAAACAAGGTTTCAGGGAGTTACTAAATCTTTGATATTATTATCAAACTGCTTAGAACATTAGATATACGAAAATAGTTAAAAATCATCTTAAAGGAACGGGTTTATCTTAACGTTTAAACTGCTCAATCAGGTCCCCAGAGCTTGAAGGTTCTGTCAAAAGAGCTAGTGACTATAAACTCTCCATCTGGAGACAAGTCAACACACATAACTTTGCCATCATGTCCTTGAAGTGTTTTTAGGGGTTGCCACGTTTTACAGAGCCACAACTAGAATTTACAAATCAGAAAAGATATTAGTATTCATTTTTGTAAGCAAAGTACACAACTTGTTGCAAGCTCAGAGATGCATTATTAATTAATATTCCTTTACCTTGACCGTCTTATCATATGATGATGTTGCAACAAATTGTCCTCCATCTCTTTGAAATTTTACTCCAGATATCAAACTGGTGTGTGCTGGAATTGTATACAAGATATTTCTCTGCCTAAGATCCCAGACTTTACAGGAATTATCTTCACTTCCGGTTATAACTTGGTATCCATTTGGTGAACAATCCACACCATATATTGCTTTGAGGTGACCTTCCAAAAACATTATGCAGCTCCCTGTTCTCAAGTCCCAAACCCGTCCGAACGAATCCATTCCGCTTAAAGTTATCAAACATCATTTGCCGTTATTAAAATACTACAGTGTTATCGCTAAGGTTAAGACTAACTTTGCTACTAAATCTAAATGTATGAAGGGTGTGAGCTTTACCCAGTCACAGCTAAGGATCCGTCAGAATGAAAAGAAATACAGTATACGGGCTTGCTGTGACCTTCCTGATGAAGGACCTCTTCTTGTTGCTCGAGATCCCACAACCTCCAGGAATGGTCAAAGCAGCAGGTTGCAAGAAATCTTCCAGAAGGATGGTATGCAATTCGAGAAACTCTTTGTGTGTGACCAGGAAGATCTGCTAATGGATCGTCACTATTGCGTACAAAATATAAGGAATTATTGACATGCCATGTAAATTCATTTCATTAAACATGTTTGTTAGGTTTACAATATACCTTGTAAGACTCCATAATTTAACTGTACCATCAGCTCCACATGATGCTAGACAGCATGCTTCATCTTCTAACGAAATGGTTGCTTGTGGATGAAATACAACGGCTCCCACATTGTTTAAATGACCTTTCAAAGTACGAATAGGTTTACAATCTGGCGATGACCATAACTTGATCAATCCTGACCTATTAAAACAAATGAAAACAGTATCAATACTAAATGTGATATAAAATAACTTGCATTAAAATTTTAAAACAAAAAAATACACCAATACTAACCATGAAGCTGTCACGAGCATTTTTGAATTTGGGCTAAATTGTACATATGAAATCGGTCGGCTATCACCTACTTGACTGTATTGAATTGTAGACTGTTGAATTTTCTTTGTTATTTCATGACGTTTGGCTGTGCTAATATTTTCAGGAATATTCTGTTGGTTTCGTGCCTCCTCCAACCTTGCCTTGGCTCTGGGTAAAGAATAGTCTACAACAAAATCATTGAATGAACCTGTTAAATATTTTTCATTTCAAACTGATACCTATTATTAAGCCTATTAACAATTAGTGATTTACCAGCAATCCAGCGCCTTGCCTCGCGCAAACTATCAGGTCCTTCATGATACCATGTAACCTCCTGTTCCTTTTCCTTTTGTGATGGTTTTTCTAGTTCCAACTGGTCTCTTTTTAAGAGTACTTCCAATCCATTGGTTCTAAAACCAGTAAAATATATATGTTTAAAACACAAACAAAAATTCTAATCCCAACAACCCCTAATCTTACCTGGAAAGAACTTCCTTCAGCCTTTCACGTCTATCTGCAGGCCCTTCTCCAAAGTAGCAAATGGGTTCTCCAAGTGTTCTCAAATCTTTCTTCACTTCCTCGTCATCAGTGCTCACATTAAGCATACGAGCCCGCTTCCTTCTCTCCAGTTCTTTCACAACTTCCTCCTTATCTTTTGAGATTTTGTCTTCAATCTCAAAATATTCTAAAGAGACAAGCAAAACATCGCGATTAGATCAACCAATCATAACACCAACTGATCTTCAATCATAAATGCATTTACAAACAAACCCATAAATACATACCATTCGAAATATTAATGTTGCCTGCTTTGACAGCGGCTGATATGGCCGACGTGTCATCCTGTCCCTTCGGCATTTTTAGTACGCAGTTATTAAATCACTTCCTATTCAATAATGTGTTTGATAACAACTTAAATGTTGGTTTAATAATCAAGATGAACAATCCAATTATACTTAAATTAACTGCGTTTCCACATTCATTAAGTCAGCCTCAGTCAACAGTATCAATCACACTTCCAAACAATCAACAATAATGCACCATGATCTGGAATAAAAATTGGTGATTGATTGTTTACGTGTTTTTGTGTATAAAACAGATCACACAGGTAGACAGACTACAAATGCAATGCACGACGACGTTTATAGATGTTTAGTGGCATTACCGCGTTGTCTTCAGAGACCTTTTGGGGAATGCTACGACGGTATCTAGCACCTTTCCAAACAGTTTTGGATGAACAAAGGATTACCAAGATGCATTTTCGTAGGGATACTAGCTGACGACGTCTTTTTTATTTTCTTCCATTATATCGAATTGTACAATTTGATTGTGAAGTTAGAATTTTGTTGCAATTTTTTTATAGATTCGTCAGTAATTCTTATGGTTTCGGATCAAATATGGTGTTAGCGTTCCTACAACCAAACAAAAAATCATTATAATTGTGTGAATATCTTCTTCATTCGATTAATTGGAGAGGACGATATTAGTTTTCTGGTACATTTTGATAAACAGCGAGATATCTTTCGTGGCTACCGTCAAACTATGGGTTTGGGCGATTGCCAACAGCTCCATGGCGTTTTGAGGGGTGCATCCGGCGAACAACATTTTATCACAGAAATCTCGGAGTCCCAGAAGGGAATATTTGTCGGCAGCGTAAATGAGTTTTTGGATTTCGTCCACATTGTTCCAGTTAATGTCGTCTGTTCTTCCGCGATAAATGTAGGAGAGAACGTTGGCCATCGTTTTGGAGTTGATGTCACTGATTCGGACCACACCGGTTTGGGATTCTCGCATGCCAGATTGGAACATTGCGGCGAACATTGGACTTCTGGCTGGAAATAAGGTCAGTGAAGTTTTTTTTTAAAAATTAGTAAGGTTAAGTGCTAAGTTGATAAGTACCTGTAATGACGGCTTTGTGGACTCGAAAAGTTTTGTCGTCATTCATGACCAAAATGGTGTCAGCGTTGTAGCCACTCTTCAGTAGCCCTCCCAATTCTTGTTGAAGCAACTGGGAGTGAAACCGCTCAGAATTCTCGAGGGACAGCTTGTCCCTTGAATTTAATTCGAGTTGTGTTCTACTGCCATCCGATTGCAAATGGAGGGAGAAAATAATATCTACGTGGAGGGTGTTGTTATCACTAAGCACTGGAATTTGGGGTGAAAGAACCTTGCCATGTTGGTTAAGTTGAGGTTGGTCTGCTAGAGCTAGTTCCTCCAGTGTGAAAAGTTTACGGAATCCGAGACGACTTCCGACTTGGAAATTAGGTATGCATGTTTCTAATAATTAGGGTAATAGCAGAGGTGAGTGACTTACATTAAATGTCATCAACCTTAGCTAATATTGTAAGCTAATTTCTAAACCAAATTACGTTTGTGAAGCCACACTTCACCATGTCCAGACTTTTTAATGATAATCTCATAGTGGATATAGACAACTTCACTGCTGGAATCTTGTTTTGCCCCATCATCAACACTTTCACTTTTCTTGTTGGAATCTCCAGACCCAACTATAGCTAATGGTGAAACTACTTCTTGGAAGGATAAAGGATGTACCCGTTTAAGAAAAAGTCCGACGTTATTTTCCTGCCTCATTCTCTGAAGATTGAAGCACCACCTCGTTGGGAAGTTGATGTTGTAACCAGTTGTAAACACGCAGGTCTCACACCGAAGCAGATCTCCTAGTTCATATAAAGCTTCAAAGTCTTTGACTTTCCAGTTGATCTCTGTAACTTCCTTTCGTGCCTGTTGTGCGTAATAGAGATGAGACTTAAATACTGGCAGATTGATATAAATATGAAATTTTTTTTGGGTAAAGTTGCCAAATGCTGTACAACGTACTCCTGATGTCCATTCCACTTTTGATACTTTTGGGGTGGTATTTTCATTATCATTTGTATTCAAGGATGGCCTAGATCCTTCCGATGGTTCCAGGTTCCCGTTGCCATTTGATCTATGATTAGAGCTTTTTGGCGAGATTGATTTTGAGTTTGAAACGGTATTATCCTCACATGATTTCGAGTCTTTGGTCTTACAGACGTCCACTTCATCAACTGTACCATTATTTAAAAGGTATTATAAACATTGCTGGTGGCATTTAACCTGAATTATGCGATTGTGAGAGTCTATGGAATTTGAATTCTACATGAAGTACCTTTACCAGGTGAACCAGAGCCAATACAATTCCCGAAGCAAGAGAAAAGTCCCATGATCTTATTGTGTACGAGTTAAGAATACTTGGAATTTGGATCGATACTTGGTTAAATGCAATGGAAGGCAAGCGTGTGTGTATTAACTATATGTATATAATAGGTATATATAAGATCAGTAGTCATCTAAAAACTTACATAATGAACGTTTATAAACTACTTACTTAAATTCATAATAATTATTCGAATTTTGTGAAGCATGAGTTAAATCTGAAAACCGGAATAAAGTGAAGAAGATTTCTTTATTTTTCAACATGGTTGATTCCACGGAGATGTTGGTAAAATACTTTTACTTCAACCTTTCTGCTAAAATATACTATTTTCTTACATGCCACCTTGAACAAAGAAAACTTGTCAATGTGAAACCATCATCACTACATATATTAATGCTGTCTACAATAGTTTCATGCATATAATATTGTAATACTCATAGTTTCTAAAATGACTATGTGCTACTTATGCAAGTTTTAGATAATTCAGAATAGGTACGGTAAATAACCATAGATTGTACATGTTGTTGAAGTATTAGAAACACATCATAAAAGACTCTTAGGTTGACGGAAAGGATATATGGGTAGTAGGAGAGTAGGTAGGTTAATTTTCTAGGGAAGTTTTTGTAATGCTCCCTGTAATATATCAGACCATTGGGTTAACATAGAATGAGCCAAAATGTATTCTAATTGTTGACAACTTCCATCCGAGTAATCACATCTTCCAACTCAGGTTTAGATTACCACAATCAACAACTTTCGAAGCTGCAACAAGTATGTATGTAGAGTGAGTAATGTAATGTGAATGAATATATCTGTTCTTGTATACTACACACATTCTTTAAATGAGAATAAACTATTAGACAAGTAGTATTCTTAAAATTAGAAAGAGCAAACCAGATTTCTTTCAAACTCTGAATACATACATGTATTAAATACTGAATCGTGTACAATAATTTATACGGGGTAGGTGCCTTTTGTTAAGAAAGCTCACACTAGACCTTTGGTCATTCTAGAATTGATTCCACTTCTTTCCATATCGGCGATTAGGCCCATATAGCTGTTTTCATGGTCTGGTACACAGTTCGGGATTGTGTTTGTCCATTTTGCAGATTTTCCACAAAGAAGAATTCGGTCCCCAACAAGACTGTAACCTTGTTGGCAATCATACTCAACTGATTCACCGATCGCGTAATAAAACTTGACTATAGATATCGTTCCCCCGATTGTTGTTCCAGGATATGTACACGCTGGTACACCTTTTAGAGCGAAACCATATAGTATAATATAGAGCTTTAGTGAACCTCGGAAACTGTATTACTTTGCGAAAGTGACCACCAAATTACTTACATTTTGTAGTTGTTGAGGCTCTTGACCACTTTCCGCTATCCTGACATGCAATCATTGGCTGACCTTCCATCATGAAACCTTGATTGCACTCTATCTGGGCCAAATCCCCTGCTTTGTATGGTGGTGATGGAGTGCGAGACACGTAGCCATTTTCAGGGGACGGAGGAGTGGGGCACTCAACCTCTAAAATTTACATTGAATCAAGTTGTTAAAATGGTGCATATTGAATTGAATTTGCAAATAATTACAATGCAGTATGGCTTTGCTTTGGATTATGATTTGTTTTGAACTATTTAAAACATGGCCAGAAATTGGAATGAATAAATGAGAAAGCACGGAAAAATTGTTTTTAATAACAACAACATTTATTCCTTTTCGCTTTTATAGAAAAAGAACATTTCAACAACAATTTGTATATATTATTGTTTCGCTACAATATTTGAGTCCTAAGAGATTTCTGTAAATGGTTTACTTTTCGAGTTTAAGCAACGAGCAAAAGTCAAAATCCGGAATACACATAAGCAGCATCATTGGAATTTAGATTGCTGCTCAGGAAGAATACCCATTTGTTCTGATTGAAAGATCATTGGAAAGAATTCACAGAGAGGTTGTGTTTATAAAGTTCAATAATCACCTCATTTGACGAGGCAACCTAAACTAGTTAATTAAATGCAATAATTTCGTTTTGGACTCAGCAAGCCCTGAGAGAAGTTTCTTAAAATTTCGTTTTGGACATTTAATGAAAGTAAAAAATGTGTGTACTTTTCTGGGGTTTTTTAAACAGAAAGCATCAAAAAAAATTTGCCTGCCTCTAGTATGTATATGTATTTTAATAGATCAACTGGGGAAATGAATTTGAATGAATTTTTGGTTACTGTCTGGCAATACGCATAGGGAACAATGATTTAGCTCCACGATCTCTAGAGCCACTACCACCATTATTATTACTACCACCATTGCCATCTGAAGAGCCACCGCGCTTGCGGTGTGCTCGATTATTATTCCAATTTCTGCCTGTATTAGACAACTGCGAAGACATCATCATCATCGACATCTTTGCCATCATCTTGCCATGTTTGGTCATACCTTTGCACAGAGGCATGGCTGCTGACCACTCGCCGTTGGATTGACAAACTGCATCTGTGGAACCTTCCACGACGAACCCCTGTGGACAGGTGAATATCACCTTGCCCCCTACGTCACGACTCTGTATTGTGATTTTTGGAGGAGCCGTCTCATTCTTTTTTAGGGTACCATTTCGAGTGATTTCTGTGTAAGCCAAAGGTGCCATTGCAGGTACCATTGAGATATCCGGGCATTCCACATCTAACAGACAAAGTCAAACCAATTTAAGGAGTGTAGAAATCTTCAATAAAGACAATGGTGAAAGAGTTGTCGTACTTTCACAGCGTGGCAATGCTGCATTCCAGGAGCCTGATGCTTGGCACATAATCTCTTTGTTGCCCACCAGAGAGTTATTATATTTGCACTGGAAACTTACACGGGTTCCAGTTATGTTTGAAGTGGTTGAGTATATCAAATCGTCCCTTTCTGGGAGCGGGGGACATTCTACCTCTGAAAGTAACATTTAAAAAGTGATTTGAGTTCCTAAATTTCAAACACCTTGCAACAATATGACACTAGGGAAATTTTCTAAGTATTGCTAAATTACTTTTGACGATTATGTGAATCTGATGAGAATGTCTCGTCGGAGTGGAACAACTATAAATGCCTGAATCGTTCTTGTCAGCGTTATCAATTGTGAGACGATACTCGAGAGTTGGATCTCTGTGTTCAATTCCATCTGTCCACCCTTCCTCATATGTTCTAGATTGTAATGATGCAATACATATTTGAGTTATACTATAAGATTCATTTAATTGAATATATACACTTTCATTACCTGTGAGTGTTTGACACTTCCCAAGAAGGGCGACCAAACTTTCGCAAATATAAGCATTCCATATGAAGTGTTGTACCAGGGTACACAATCAACTTCCCTTCAACTGTTTGCGCAATTGAGCCATTCACAAAGCGGAATAAAATTGTTGGTGATTTGTCCACTGAAAATTTATAATAAATCCAATGCTATCAAACCAATAAGAAATAATGCAATAATAAGAATTTATAGTCATTGTGCGACATTCCTACCTGCATAATCATGATATTGACTGAGACCTTCACATTTAGGGGTTAAACCCATCCATTGACCAGAGATGCACTTTTGTTTTCTCGCACCTTTTAATTGAAACTTTCCAATGTCGATACATCTGGAATTCTGTAAGCAAAAACATTTGTTAATTCAAAAATTCATCACATGCTAAAATTATTCCTTAGCTTGTTTCATTACCAAAACTGTTAAGAATGGAAACTCAATTTGATCGTCTCTCAGTTCCTGGTCGTTATAAAAAGTAGCTACATGCTTATCATTTTTTCTGTAGCTGCAAGAACTGTTCACTAGCTTCGTAATTTCTTTAGCTTCTTGGTAATCGACTGTCGTAATATTTGTTTCTGTAATCAATATAATTTGATATTGCTATTATTAGTATTACTACAGATTTTAAAAGTTGATTTGTTAGATTGATGGTGTAAGTATATAACTAACCACAAGTAATGTTATGTGTAGTGTTGCTCCATTTCCCGTCATCTATAACCGTTAATATTGTTATTATGAAAATTTACTACTATACTAATTAATTAAAAAATGCCATCATTCAATTAGTAAAATACAGTCATCATACCGCAGGTAACTTTCCACCTGTTTTTGGCTCGTGGTCTGACAATTATACACCTGTACATGATTTCGGTCCCATGAGGAAACCTGGAAAGCAATTTATTATTTTCAATAAAATTTCGCTGAAACGACTCTTAATAAAGTATTTGTCAAAAATTTCAAACGTATGCAAATGGGATTACATACCTATGACTTGAAACAAAGTCAAGTGGAGTTCCTTCCATGTAGGCAATAGCCAACTTTTCATTCGGAGGACTTCCACATGGTTTCCGATATGGTGGTATAAAATTCTCAAGGGAGAAATTTCGTTGCATGAATAAAGCATTAGAAATACATTTCGGAGCTGTCGGTTTAAAATTGCCGTAGTCACACTTTGCTGCGCCAGAGGAGTATGGCTTTTGGTAGTTGTCGTCACAAATATAATCAACCTATACATATATATACATTTAGTCATGAAATATATGATTTGTATGTTTCCAGCATGTTAAAGTGAAATACTGATATTCGTAATTTGATTGCTTTTGCTTACCTCTGTTCCACTCACTACTACCATTTCAGGTTTATAGTTCATTAAGTACATTCCTTTTTCCAGAAGGGGTAGTCTACAGCCAGCAGGAACACACTCTGGAGCATCCTCAACTGCCCACTCGCCATACCAGCATTGAAGTTTACTGGGGCCTTTAGGCGCAAATCCTTTGGAACATCTAAGGTCCACTTTTGTGTCATGTGGCTTTAGCTCTTGGAAGAAGAGAGGTTTACTCCCAACATAAAATGTCCCATGAATTACGTAGGGTGTTTTGCATGGCACTGTAATTAAAGACAAATACATTTATTTGTACTCAAAAAACCTCATTGGAATTGTTGTAGAGAAAAGAGAAAGCATGTAAAATAATAGAGCCTTACAGGCGCTACACTGTGGAAGTTTAGGCTTCCAACGACCCTTTTCACAAGTCACCGTTTCATTATTCAGATTCATGCCAAACCCTGGTGTACAGCTTATCTTTGCTACGGCTCCAAGGGAAAAGGTATTGTTTACATCGTCACCATTTCGAATCACTTCAACCTGCATAAACTCATCGTGGTCCAGACTTGGGCACGCCATTGGAGCTATAAAAAAATTGTATTGGATCAGCATATTTTAGGAAAAATACGAAAGGCAAGGTTAGCATAATATATTTTATGATCCAGTTTACCAAGTGAGTACTCATCATCGTCTCCAGGTCGCTTATTTTTTCGGTTGATTCGTCTCCCAGGTCCACTACCTCTATCACCTCCCCCTGATCCAGCACCTTTTGTTCTTGCAAATGTTCCACCACCAGTTTTGATTGCCCTTCGCTTTTTTCTTGTGGATCTGATCCAGCGAAAAGCTGAGCCTTCCGATTCCACGCATCTAGCATAACGAAACATCAGGCTGAGGTCAAGTTTTAGTATAGTGAATTCTAGAGGGTGTTCATTTTTAATTTTATTAGCTCATACTCTGGATTATCTGCAGCTGGAAGCCAAAGTCCATTCCTGCAAGTTTTTCCAGACGGCCCATGGGCCAATGCGAAGCCTTCGTCACATTCAAAAATTATCTTTTGGTTGTGACTAAATGTTTTCAATTGATTTCTGTAATCATACAGGCCCAATTTTCCAACAATGAGAACACGTCCATTTTCAATCCTTCCGGGAAAGCCGCAATATAGCTTTTCTGCATATAAATAAAATCCGAATGGCTACGCTAATTTGATGTCCTATATTATACGCTTACATTCACAGTTTTTATTATCAAACCTTCATCTCTGTTGCAGGTAAGTCCGCATGCTCCATCACAACTGCATTTGTAACCTTCTTCAACACTACAGTCGTCATCCTTTTCGCACACCGGTGAGCATGATTTAATTCCCCAACCTTTGATCTCTGTCACGTTTTTAGTCCCGCATGGCTCTCTATTCAAGGGGTCATGATGGGTTGACGAATGAGATGTACTTGTGGATTCCTGAGGATGGCTCTTGTCATCTTCTTCCAAGAAGGAATGACTGCCAGAGAACAACTGTTTTCGAGCGTTACATGATGAAAGTGCTACTAGACAAAGTGAAAAAAATAACGCTTATATTTGATAATACTTTAAATTGGAAATATTAATAGTTTCCATTATAATTTACAATTTCTTGACTCACATGAAAAACACAAACAGACCGTTACGATCAGCCTAGTTAATGTATTCAATGATTGCATGTTATACTCTTTACATTATTATCGATGAAAAATAATCGATGATTGATGAAAAGCAAGTTTGAATATTTTGTTTGATATGATGAATTGAAAAGATATCTTTAGAATGCTCCGTTTGAGTCAGCGAGAGTACAAAGTTGGAAAGATCCGAAGCTTCAACTGGTCGTTCTTACGTCGTTGTGTCTCGTTCAAGAGTTGGGTGAAAACTGCGACTGGGAACCAAATGTGCTTTGAATATACTTTGTACCACTTGTACTTTCTCTCTGGTTGAGGAAGAAGTGCGCTTCTGTTCACATCAAGAGGATACACGCAACTATGATAAGTCCACCAAATCCTACGATCCCATCACATCACATGCCAGGCCATGGAAAGAAAGAAAGAAAAGTCGAAAAAGTAGAATAAAAAAAATTCGCAACTGAGTCAAATATAATGCAATGTTACATACTCTTTCGTTATGCTGCTAAGCTCAAACAGCCCAGCTCTTCATTCTTTCTCATATACATTTTTGGGCATGTTCGCATTTTATATTGGAAATCCCAGAGCAAACAAGTTTCAAAAGCTTTAGATTTTTTACTGCAGGGAGAAAAGAAGATGACAGGGCTTAGGCAAGCTTGGCTTTTAAATTTACATTAGGCAACGAGAAGTTGTGTACACAAAATAAGGGTATGAGTTTTCGTTCGTTTCTCGAAAGGGATATGTGCATACTTTCACTACTTCAGCGGTTGGTTAATGACGTTGCCTCTGCTCTTCTCTCGGATGCTGTTTCATTTTGAAAAGCTCTTCTTTTCACTCTCCAAGTAAGCTCACTGTAACAAACTAACCACATCGATCTGCAGGGCGTTATGTACCCTGTTGTGGGTGCGAAAAAAGAGAAAGGATCCAGACGAGTTGAAGTGTGTAGCTAGGTATCGGGCTGTTTTGTGGGAAGCCTTATGAAAACGTGGGATGATACTGTATGCGTGCTAAAAGTACCTCTCCCTTGATGTTCCCGTTGAGTTACTTATTCATATATGATTCTTAGATAAGATATATCTTTTTATGTAACAAAGTAACAGACACACATAGTAGTACAGTATGTGCAACGGAAAACTAATATTACATTTTACCCTTCCGGCCTTTAATGAGATTGCTGGATGAGATGAGCTAGATCCACTCTCTTACAACATCATAATATTCGTTTTATCCTCTCTTCACTCTTGGAAAATGCGTGGATGCAAAAGTTAACTTTCACCAGTCTATCCAAAGATTACTCAAATATATTCAACATCACTTTTCTTTCGTTGCGAAACTTTTGGAACAAATGCATTTTCCCTTTTTCAAAGATTATATCTCTCATCGCAAAGAACATATTTTTTGCGTTGGCTGAGTTGATTTATTTTACATAGACATGCAAATGTAAACGATATTCGACGGATGGAAAAGTAATGATGATTAATCCATCCTCCACCAATGTACACAGTACTACAGATATGCTGGGAAAAATTTCGTGAATCTTGTGCTTACAAACAATTCCATTCACCTTTGCCCTTTATCAACTGAAGCATGGATAGGAAATTAAAATTTTCTAATGCAAACATCATGTCTCTTCTTCTGGAAGGAAAGTCAACAAACGGAATTAAAAAGAGTGTAAACAAACGAGACGTTCGCAATCCATGATGAATGTTTCTCATGAAAACAGGATGAAATTGCCAAAATGAACTGCCTCAAGACAAAGAAAATACGCCATTCATTTTTCAATGCAGAACCTTCAAATACTATATATTTTATTTAAGTTATACATTCTCTACTACCCAAATATCAAATCCAAGTATACATCTTTGTAGGCTACAATAACGTTCAAACACATACTCGTTACTTTCGTTTCAATGAACCGACATTTAATATACTACGTTTATCTTCTCATCATTATCATCATTTTTAACTTTCATAATAATAATTATGACATTGCACCAATCATATTTTTATAACAGTTTCAACACTTAAACACATACCATGCATGACGACATCAAGCTGTGATACCTGAACGCGAATACAAACGCAGAAATACATACATTTATGTGTAGAAATAGAAATGTCGATTTCACTGGATGGTATTATGGTAATTGTTGTTTTTGTTATCATATATAAAAGTTTGTGTGGTGTTGCATATTATTGTTGGTTTCTTCAGTCACATCACGTTGGAAAATTTTGCTTTATAAAGGTCTTAAAGTACCATACGCTTGTCCTCATATGTATATCTATATGTTAAAAAGTTGAGAGAAAGCTTGTCTATAAGAATTTTATACAACAAATGCTAAAATTAGGTAACAACACCTCACCAATCACAACACGGCAGTGCTTATAAAAATAAAACAATATAGAAATCAATAAAATGCATATTATTTTGTATAATTTTACTGGTACAAAATTTACAATTTAGTTCAACTATTTAGTTAAGGCTCAGAAAAAGTAAATTCGTAAAATCTGAAAGTGAACTTTTTGGTTAGGCCTTTCAAATTAGAGACTCGCAATGAGAACACAGCACGGTCAAGAATTTAACTTTCACCGTTGGATAAACAATGCCTTTCACGTTTTTAATTAACTACTACATTCTTTATGAAACTACAATCCACATAATGGTTATTCAATTTACTTCTTGAGGTATCGCTTTGGAATATTTCTGTTGACTTTAAGCCAGGTAAAGCTAACAAGAAATATTCACGTTTCTTAATTAGTTCAACAACATTTGAATAGTTGATCTAGACTTGTTACAACTGAGTTCTTTAAAATTATACCATTTGACAGACCTTTCAGATATTCAATCAGGGTTTTAAACATGAAAGGCAAGTAATGGAGTAAAACAAAAACATACTCAACTTTCTCTTACTTTTCTCGTGCCAAACGTATATACAATGAAATGCGACAATTAATTGTATATCACCCACAATACTTTCTGTGACATTTTTTTCTTTTCTCCACATGTTTTTTGTTACCTATTCGTCTTCCATCTATTTAAAACTTTAACTAGTAAACATTGGATACATGTCAAACTTGTTATTATAAAATCAAAGATACTACTACTACTAAATTCTTTACTATAATCTACTAGAGACATACTACGAAAATTTCACACAAGCTGTAAACGTTGTACCCTATATACTCGTCTTAGGAAAATGTTATTATACAGGCTCGGATCTAAATTGTTTTCTTAATCACAATGCAATTCTATAATCTTTTGTTTGAAAACTATTCGAAGGTACGCAATATATTATAATATTTACCAGTGTAGAAATGCTACTACCACCTTCAACGTTTCTTCTTACAAGATAATAATTTTTAACATAACGGAAGAAAACGAGTTACTTTTGCATTTGTACGGGAAATAATATTAGCACGCTTTCGGTATACATTTAGGTACATCCATTTTTGAAACTTTTGAGAATTACTTAATATTTAACAAACTGTTACTACTACATTTGCACAAAAGTAGGACTAGCATCATTATTAAAGTCATTTTACTGCAGAGGCTGATGAGTATATTATAACACACTATATGATTACAGCTTGTACCATTGTCTCTAATCTGAACTGTGTAGTTCTTTAAAGGTTAATTATAATAAAAGTACAAAAGTAAACAACACCAAGTACACAATATTTACTCTGTATATTTCAGCGAACCATTTACATTGTCAGGTTTTGTTTTTAATACCAACTAGATAAGTATGAGTTCATTCTGGTTCTTTCTCTGTACAGCTTACCTACATCAATTAATTCCATCCAAGATTTCAATTTAACAAAATATTGTACCACAAATTGCCATCATCATCATCTTCAATCTTTTTCAAGTACCATATCATTTCTCTTCATTCTAGATTCCATCGTACAAATTTTGATCCACATTCCCCAATCAATTCACATTTTCTTTATCGTATAGAAAAAAATAAATTGGTACAATATATATGTATGAGAGATGTGTTTGTTTTGAGAGAAAACTTAATATTTCTTTTAGGGTTTGTGGTATATATATATATATATTTTTTTAAATAATGGCGATTATTCACACATCTTCATGACCGTTTATATTTCTGCGACACATTTACAATCTTATAAATTACTGCGAAACGACTTCAGTTTTTATATTTCTTATATACCGACCGACAGACGAACCGAGCCGTGGAGAATAATGCTGCGTTTTCGCTTTACGTACGTGACAAGACGTGACATTTAACATTACATGGCATGCTTAGACCAAAAAATAGACATCATTTTGAGGTTTATGGTTCCGTGTTTAAAGCTATTCCAATGGCAAATGAAGCATTTTATGACATGCGTACTTGTTTCTTAAATTAGAACAAAAGGATAAAGCAACGTTATGGCATAATATTATACTGCAGCAGCAAGGGGAAATGGCAAGTTGGATGAACAAGTGTGTAGATTTTTTTGTTTTGTAAAATGTGAAGCACATATTGCAGAAGATATATAGGCGATAAAAAGTAGGGAGAAATAAAAAAATGCACATTTAAAGAGTAAAATAAAAAATACAATGGCTTTGGTTTTCATTTTTCGTTTTGCTGACAAGTCACTACAGATAGAGTTTTTATTATCGGTAAATTGTTGATTAATCAATTAATTGATTTGAAACTCTACTACGCTTCTACAAAATACACAGTTTTTCTCATAACTAGAGACATAGACAAGTATATAATAATATATAAGTTGTTGTTTGTTGCAAGAACATTTTTCTTTTATTATTTTTTATTTATATGACGAGACACGTTGAAAAACGGACTATATAGAAAACTTTTAAAAAACTACAAAATTATAGGGAATATATATGTTTATATATAGATTTGATGTATATTTTTTACTATTTTTTTTACATATATACGCTTTATATAATAATGAATAGATCGTACATAAGAATAATAAATCGACTATATTATTATATAACTACACGGTTTTCATCATATCATTTCAGTTTTTAGGTGAACGCAATAACATTTCGATCGACATAATAATAATTTTTTAACAGCGATATCGTCTTCTTAAATATTCTTCGCATCGTGTTCTCTTTTGTGTTCTCCTTCTCCATCTACAAGTACGATTACAATATGGCAACAGCGATGATGTAGAGTTAATTACAAGTAATTCATATGGTTAATTTCAGTTTTTTCCTTTTTAGTAGTAGTAATTTTAAATACTAGATCAATCGACTGCAAAACAACAACATGACTCAATATATGTCCCTGATCATTTATGATTTTTAGTCCTCATTTCTCTGTTCTTTTTTATATCCAATTTAAATAATAACTAAATGTACGCGAATATATAATTTTGCGATAGCTTAAATTAAAATTAGTTAGATCGATTGATCACAAGCCTCTCTCTGCCTGCCAATCATTTCACCGTACGTGCGCCGCATAGTTTATAGTAATAATATAGCGATATAATATATAAAGAGATATGAATGAACATTGATTTTACAAAAGCATACACTACATTTTCGACTACTTTGACCTTTTTCCCATTATCATCAATCAATCAATCAGGGTGAGAAATTTCTATTCCCAATGACTTGATTCCTTTCCGTAAAAATAAACGGTGGTTTCTGCACTCCTATATATCCATCGCAGTCGATATAAGCATGTGAATTTTTAAGGGATATCTTCTTTTAACAAAAATTATAAACATAATATTTTATGTTTAGCAAAAAAAGGAGGAAACAAGATCATATTCCCAAGCCCACTTGTTGAATAAACGCGTATACTCGTAAATAAAAATCAAATTGTTCCATTCCCAGAATCCAATTCCAATTTAATTTTTACACGCTTCCAATATTATTATAGTTATGTATTTTTACATGTGGTTAACACTAAAGTACAAGAAAATAACCGGTATCTAATATATCTCTTTACTAAGAAATCGTAAAAATTCTCACTTTCCCCCGCTTTCTCCTGCCTCCCTTCATATTACTTATATGTATCTCTTTGAAAATAAGCACCAAGAGTTGGATGTGTTTTGGAGTAACGTTTGTTTTTATGCTAATCAAGACTTGTTTTCTTCTAAATAACAGCAATTAAATTTCTATATATGTACAGTTAGACATACAACAACATATATTTAAACTATCTACAATTAGGTTGCAGCGGATCGACATTTTTATAAATGCTTTCTGCTTATATTGATGATCATCATGGTTCTAACTGGAGCATTAGCACTAGCACCCATGTTTACATGTTTGATTTTATTATTGATTGAATAAACGAGTGTAAGCAATCAAGTAACAAAAAATCGATCTGCACACAACAAAAGTAAAAATTTTCGTCTTTATAAAAAGGAAATAACAAAATAGTGGACTAAGCTTTTTCTCTTTGTGTATAAATTTCTTCTTTTTCTCGTCTAGCTTTCTCTCCCTCGTAGGTTCTCTTGTTTAGTACGTTATGTAATAAAGTTTTTGAGTTTACAAATGATTGTATACAATGTTTATGATGTGTCTAGTTAAAAAATCACTACGAAAATCTGAGCTCTTCATCGCTACAAATTAATTACAGTTTGGTTACACATAAGTAAATTAAGCAGTATGTCAACATAGTAGGTAAGTAACTTATCAAATGGTCACATACACAAATTCCATCACCCTCAACAGTAACAGTCGAACCGATAACCCCCCAAGAGCCTCATATTTTAGGTGCTCATTATTTGATAGTAACGAAAAAGAATCCCCCCATTAGATTCAACATAAAAATGGCATACTGGTTTTCCTTCCAAATTGCAACTATAAAGCATGTAATAAGCCACTACCCACTTTTTATGACACGGCTTTTGTTTTAAAGCTTAGAGTAATGGTTGTTCTTAAATTGTTATAAAAATGTGTACACAAACAGTCATATTTGGTATATCCTCAATTTTATGTACTTTTTTATCTTTGTTGTCGCAAGAAGACATTTTCAACCCAATCCAAGAATCATTCTCTCATCCTTACAAAAAATGCTTTCACCGATGTATACCATTCACATTGTTAGTATGACTAAAGTCTTATATGGCAATCTTTACATTTCCCTAAAAATCTTGTTCATATTTCATTTTTTGTATTATTGTACATCACAATGTAGTTCCTCCCTTAAGTCTTTCTTGCTCGTCTACTGTAAAAACATTTTTGTTTTCTTCATTTAAAAATGGGCAGTAGAAAGTTGCATGAGAGAGAGAGAGAGAGAAAAGAAATAAACCCAATAATATTACGAGATAACATTGATTGTAGTTTTCATAGATATTTTCCCACTGTTCCTAAATTATGTAGCCAGCACAAGTATTATAAATACATAGTATAGATGAGTGTAAACAAATTGCAAAAACTGTATAAAAATGTTGATTGATGAAACTGTCTAGAAAAAGAGCATGAGTGAGAGTTAGTTACTTTGTTATCAGCATCATCACCATTCCCAGTTTCCCTATATAATGCGTCCACTTTAAACTTTCTACTAAAATTTGTATTAGAGCTAGCACCAAATTTTTTAAAACTAGTTAGGAGTACCACACTAAAGACTAACCAACCAAAATTAATTGGACATACGTACGGAAAGGATAACCACACATGTGTTTGTTTTTTGTTGACAATAACTATGATAATCATCATCATATCATTCTGTTGTTGCAGCGATTTTGTAGGTAAGATTGTTTAAAAAGACTAACTTGATACAGCCCTATATCTTATATTGGTAGTACATGTAGTAGTAGTAGTAAATTGTAAAAATTTTCCTTTCTTTCTCATCATCATCTTCTTCTTATAACAGATTTGCGTAAGGGTAGCAGTTGCTTTTCTTTTTGCATAGTCATAGTACAAGTTAGTAAGTTTTTTTTATAGCATAATAGAAATGTTTACACATTTTAAAGAGTTTTCTTTAAACTTTTTTATATAGTGATACTAAAAACATTTCTATTTTTCACGATTTGCTTGTAGTTCTCCTCATTGACCGATTCAATTCATTTTTTATCATCTTATATCATATATTTGATGTTCTATACGAAACTAATGAAATATGTATAATTCCGGTACATATACAGCGAGACTATAATCATCCGATCTGAATCCGTTTTAAAAAGGACTGTTTTCGATTCGTATTCGTGTTGGGTGGGTGGGGACATACACAGTACAATGTTTGATAACAATATATAGTTTTTTCGTTCTGCATAAGTATATTTTATCAGCGACAATAACATTTTTGTGTAGTTTAACTATTAGTTTGCAGTACATTTAAGACGTATTGTATATTTATATATATATATATATACGATAGTAAAATTTTGAAAAAGTAAAGAGCAGTTTTTTTAGTATTGTTTACGATTAAGGTAAAATGTAGTTAAAGGTAGGTAGTTGTAGTTGGTATATTTATATAATATTCATATCCTATTAGATTTTCTAACAAACAACAGTAGCAGCAGTTAGCATTTATGCTCAGACAAGAGTGTGTTAGTTTTTGTTTTAACAGTTAACAGTTTAACATCCGTAAATATGTAAGGTATAAAGGTTAAATATATATAAGGACTAATGAAATCTGCGATCATCATCATTTGGTTGCAATCAATAATGTGTGTGTAGCAAAAAGAAAGAAAGAAAAAATGAACTAGTGATCATACATTTTGTGTTTCTTCATAACTTTCCAGCAAATATTTTATAGTGCTTTTGGAGAACAACGACTAGAATTTTCTACTTTTGATAGTGAATCATCAGTATCAAGTTTTGTATATAGGTACATAGTAGTGTAGTAAATTGTGTGCTCAACTTTTCATCGTAATCAAAAACAAAAACCTCACAAGAAAACTACTCATCCTCCAAATCGCAAATATAATCGGTAAAATGCCATCAACTTTCTCTTAAACAAAACGTGTTCTACAAAACTCAATACAAATTTTTGTAATAATATTATAATGTTAATACAGTCTAAAGCAAGGTCACAAAAAATAAGTATTGTTCTGTTTTTAACAGTGTCGAGAAAATATTTAAGCCAATCATCATGATATGATGGTGTAATACAGCTTTTGAAGCATAACAGTGTGTTTTTATTTAATTATATAAAATAACTAAATACAAATAATTAAATGAATAAGCAACGAAGAAAACAAAACAAATAACAATAGTAAATTAGTAAATTATTTAAGAGATATAAAAATATCTGTGTGAAAAAAAAACCATTATTATTGAGAACAAAAAGATTCATATGAGGGGAAAAAGAGATGCTGAATGAAATAATATTTGGTAGCTTTTTTGGTTGGTACATAATATTTGATTATGTATGATTATAATATATATATGATATTACTGATCATTTTCTTGCGATGCAAAATAACCAGGTAGATCATACAATTCACAAATAATGAATACACGACGAGCATAAAAATTGAATTGATTTGATTGACTGTGTGTGTGAGAGAATTCCATCTACTCTTCTACGACTACGCTACTACTATTTTGAAATGCAGGATTTAAACACATTACAAATAACAGCGTTACAAACATATATATATATATTATATTGGCATTAAGAGCGTTTCCTTTTCTTTAGCAAACATAAAAATTGACTACTACTGCATTACACGGCATGTCTCTTTGTTTTTCAGTATTCTCCTTAGTCTGTATATTATTTTTTAACCAGCAGTTTTAAATTCTACGTATTTATAATAACGATAATATATAGTACAGTAATAATGATAATTATACCACATATCTGTTTCTACTCAGGTTATCGATTTCACTGTGTGATTCATTTCACCATGTGTTTTAGACTTGTGTTTTTTTGTTTCACATATAAGCACGTACGTATGTAAAGAGGTCAATGTTATGGAGGTTAGTTAGCGACGAGGAGATGTTGATACTGTCCTTGGTAAGGAACAGCATTAAGTCCGAGACTGAGACCTTCGAGAAGCTGCTTGTTTGTATCGAATCCTTGGGAACCGCTGGCAAATGGAGCCCCATGATGAGCAGCACCAATATTTCCCAT
This sequence comes from Orchesella cincta, assembly GCA_001718145.1. Taxonomy (NCBI): domain Eukaryota; kingdom Metazoa; phylum Arthropoda; class Collembola; order Entomobryomorpha; family Orchesellidae; genus Orchesella; species Orchesella cincta. The sequence continues at coordinate 172,211 of LJIJ01000136.1, forward strand.
GGCTGCTGCATTGTTTCCTCCAAGTGCCCCGATACCACCATTAGCACCAGAAGCAAGTCCATTTACGTTAGCACCGCCATGACCACCCCAAATCGTTTCAAAGGGGCTGTACTTATCAACAACGGCTGCAGCGGCGGGCAGCAGCAGCATGTCCATGATATCCTCCAAATGGACCAAAGTCCTGAGGGCTCAAGGATCTTGGACGTGGCATGCCAGCCATGAATGGTTGACCTGCAGCGGCTGCAACTGCGGCTTGCTGTTGTTGTTGTTGCTGTTGTTGCTGCTGCTGTTGTTGTTTTTGTTGCTGCTGCTGTTGCTGTTGAAGAGCCCTTTGCTTAATGTAGTTGGAGAACTCGGTGGGTGACATGCGGTGAGTTCGTTTTGCATTAGTTTTCAGTTTGGTGGAGCCAAACTTTGTCTGTGCAAATGCAGCAGTTGTCATCAGCTGCGTGTGTCCACCGTTGCCAATGGACGGTGGGAAAAAGCCGGGTGGAGACTGGCCACTACCACCGCAGCCGGCACCGGGGCCACAGGAGCAGCCACCATTGTACCAACACTTGTCACAGGTACTCCTATAATTACATAAGCACAGACAATTCCCGTTTTAGATTTGTTTCCACAAAACAAATCTGTGGGTCATTTCACCCCAAATTGGGAGCAGTAGTAGTAACACATCACACACAAACTCAATTTGTAAGCATTTACCAAATGGAGATCCATCAGGGCTTCCAACTGCTCCACCACGACTTCCGTAGGGGCTTACACTTTTCCTTGAAGTCTCAATTGGCTGGAAGATTTGCGCTTCGGGATTGAATGTCTTGGTCACTTCCCGGTCAGCATTTGCTTCGTCCTGGGAGTCACCATTTTGTGACCATAGGACTTTCATTTGACCTTTCTCGCCAATTCGGTAGGACACCTACAATAATAGTACATGCATAATATTAAAGTTTCGTTTAATGTTGGCAAATTGCAATGAATGACATATATCATGAAAGTGCTATAATATGAGCTTCATTCTTACCTCGCCAGGGTCAATCCAAACGCTCATTTCAGAAGGAAGGTTTTCCAAGATATCAGCGATATTGAGATTAGCCTCAAGTGCAGCACGCTCAAGCACGGCATCAGTAGGTTGACCAGTCTTGAGGCATCGGTAGGCGGATCCTTTCATGGGCTTGTCCGGGTACCAGTGATTTTGAAACTTGATTTTCAGGGCTTTCTCCAACTCCTCACCAAAAAGGTTGACCCTTCGTCGTGGGAGTTTGTTGTACAAGTGGGAAACAACAAAATTCAACGCTACTTGAATCTCCAAGTGCATCTCTGCTGTTGCTCTGTTTTCTCTCGATTTTGTAACTTTAATAATGCAATATAATATTTATATAGTAGTTTGGGCGCGCGGCGTAGTATATCAAGAAATGTTGTCTTTCGTTAAAAATTTGTTGATGAGAATCCACAGCGTTCTATTCTCTTCGCTTTCGTCACGTAGAAGATGTTTCGCTAAGCTTGTTTTGAAGTAGTAGCAAAAAATTGTAATCACAGCCGTAGGTGTAGCCTTTGTGAGGTATACTGAAGTAGTCAAATATCTTCTTCAACTTGTTCTCCCTTTGAATATAGAGATAGCTCGACAGATTTCTCTGTGACACTTCCAGATTGATGCTGTTCAATGTTTCGTTCCCGTGGTGTAACTCTTACGTTACAGTTTGGGGTGTAGTCAGTCACGTTGATTGCTTCCGAATTAGGACACGGAGAGCTCAGTTATTTTCGAAGATGACCGGTTTAATGGCGATATAAAGATGAGAAAAACGAGCTTCTTCCTGGAAAAACACAGGGGGTAATAACTGATTAGCTTTTATGCATCAACATCATTTGGAATATCTTACAATTAACTAAAATCATTCTATGATACAACCAATCTATAAAAAAATTTATTGCAGTTGCTTCCATTATATGAATGTTTTCTCACTAAATTATGCTGGTGATGCATATTATGTTGTATTATGTGTAGGGATGCATGAAAACGCAATAATTTGTTATGCCATATCGTGCGGTACTGCCAGCTAAGCGGATTTTAGTGATGTCCCGTGATTTATTGATGTAATTAACCTGATGCTACGACAGGCAACAGCCATTATTAGAATCCTTACATTTTTCCTACTACCTAAAGCGTTAGGTACGCTTGTGGTCGATAAACGAATCGATATAAATGTTGGTAATTTTGTCTTGATCATGATACACAACAATGTTGCTTATTAGATAAAGCAGCAAGCACAATCACGTATGCAAATTCGACATCGACACCTTCCGTTCGGGATTTGTTGTTTGTGAGTCTCATGCCCAAAAGATATTTTATGTTCCACCGGTGCTGCTTGTATGAAAGTGTACTTGCTACTTTTTCTCGTGGGCATAAATAAATGTGTTTTTTAAGTTCGATTTGTTCTGGTGTGTTGGAAGCAGATTGAGCAAAACCACGTATTTAAAAAATATGTCTTTTTATATCTTCCATCCTTTCCCATCCGTTGACTACGCTTTGCACAACAAATTGTGCTCTGAAAAATGTAATCTTGCAAAACTTTTATGTGTTATCCTTCCAAACATTATTTTTCACATGCGGGACTGAATGCGTTTATTTCAAAAAGTGCAACCGAACCCAAGAGTCATTACGTCAGAGTCGTTTTAAAAAGAACAAAAAATTCAACATGAATATTTTTACAATCAAAGCAGTAAAGCTGCTTGCTTTCTAGAAAAAAAGCTGAGTCGTTGTTGAATTTTTCAAGAGACCTTTAGTTGCATACACATGCAGTTCATGTAGTTCTAAACCTAATTCTCTGGGCTTTGGCAGAAAATGTTGGAAGAGTTGAGATGCGAATGTAAATATCCGTGGCTTTTTGCCAGAATGACGAATGGCAAAAAGGAAAGAGCAAAAGGATACATAGAAAGGAGAGGAGGAAGAGAAAGGAGCAATATATATTGCAAAATGTGAAGTTGGGTTGAAATCGGATGTTTGGTAGAGAAGCAAGCAATGCAAGCCGTGCTCATATTCCTTCAAAACAGAACCACATTTCCATTCCACATCCATCCATCTTTTACATACACTGCTAGCTTTCATTTCATGTGCGTATCATTACAAACATTTCGAGCACCAACAGACAGAGCCAAAAAGACCAAACTGAAACAGATATTTTTTTAGCACAATACCATTTTGAATTGGAACTATATGTGTTAAGACAAGTGGATGACTCAAATAGTTAAAAAAAAGTTTTCTGTAGTCGTTAAGAAAACGCTCCTCTCTCAGGAGGACACATGACATGCAAAAGTGAGGGCGACGGATTGGAAGTGAAGAAGAAGAACATTAGAAAGCAGTTACGGCATATGTAAATAGTTTGAAAATTAAATCGAGGTCTTTATATTTGTGTATATGGAACATTCATGCATTCATTTTACGAATCCACTTCACTCTGCACAAACCACAAAGCCAAAGCCGAGTTTATTTCCGATATCAAACGTGTGGGTTGTTAGTTATTAAATAGTCAGCTTGAGCTTGCATGCAATCCAACGTAGTTGCTAATAATGTACATACAAAACATTTTTTGGTTGGATAAACTAGGACACAATATAATTATTATTGGCACTAAAGGAAAAGACCATACGATTCATATAATACAACATTCACGAAACCAAAACCTTTGATACATTCTCGCCATTTCTTCACATGCAGATGTGCCTACCTATAGCCCATTAACGTGATCAAAGAAAATGCTCGTTCGTCCAATTTGTAACGACAAAAGAGAAATGTCCTTCATCAAAGTCTATTAGAGAAGGATCTCTACTACTAATGAATTCTAGGCCCAGCATCACAAATGCGATATACTGTACAGTGTGTATCAATACATTTTGAAAGTCCTGATCGTTTTAAAAGTCACAGTTACCAATTAATTTTGCCTTTTCTCTAAAAAAAAATACTTTCCTTTCACCATTCATACGTCAACGCGACTTGCACAAAATTCAAAACAAGGAGTGAACCAAATTGCATATCATTATGACTATGTGTGTACGCACTAATTACACACGTCTCTAGCAATTTATAAGGTGGTTAGTGTTAGTAGCCACAACCAGCTAAATGATGAAAGTATCTGGCAACGGAATCATGTGAAAATGTCGAATCGAAAAGCATGTGATTAAATTAATTCTTCCACAGATTCAATCAACGCTATCAAATAAACAATTTCGACAGTTCCACGTTCCAGTGAATGAAATAATGATGAAATTTCCTGCTTGATCCAATACGTTTATGCTTGCATGAGTATAGGTTTAGTCTGCTGGAGAAAAACGTGATAGCCATTCGTCAAATCATACTGTCACAACTGATTATTATCATTCGTTTCTGAGCATCAAAATCAAAGCTTGTACATACATGTTTAATTTTTTTATAAATGAGAACATCCTTTCTTGGTCTTTTTGTAAGTCAAGATTGAATATGTAATGGGCAATCACGATAATCATAATTCATTTAGGTGAACTCAGGTACTTGCACATGCCACACATAACATACTGATATGAACCATCTACCTGGATATGAACAAATGATTGTGTCTGACTCCAACGAAATCAGGAGCTCTGAGAGTTACTCAAATGTCATTTCATATAGACGAAGCTTTGTACAAGCGTATACGTTCCTGCTATTGTCACAATATTCAATGTTGCTGATTATATTGTGATTATATCGACCCATTATTATTCCACCACGGATGCACGCGTTTACGTACATTCATCCATTGACATAGTAGGAAAGGTAATAATAATAATGATAACGATACCTTCCTGATTATATTTTATGTGAGCTCATGCACACAGGTAGAAAAAGTAGACTGGACGGGAAGAAAAGAGAATCAGCTTATGCTCGAGCTTGCGAAAAAAATATAATCATTACTGAGAGCCTCATCATCATAATGAAATAGCATTTTATTCAGGAACATGCATGTGCTCAGCACAATTTTAAATAATTACCTCGACACAGAAATAAAAATAAATGTGAAATTGTAAGTCTAAACTTTTCCATTAAAGCTCTTCATTTGACAAGTTGAACTGGCACACTATATATCATTCCACTTTAGCACGAACAATAAAATGGCATGTTTTTAATTCCAGCTACATGAGTGCCGGAATGGATTTAATTTTCGAATTACAATCTAAACATATAGCAGTTCATCATAGTTAAACGTGATGAATGTATGTGGAATGTAGGCTACTGGATGAGCACGCATGAAGCGTATAAATGCATTTCTAATGGACACATTTTTCGTCCTTGCTTGTCAACTTGTCAATTAGTGAAAAGTGGAGTGCATATTGTTAGCCTTTTTCTAAATAGCAGAGTGCATAAGTACACATAGTTGCATGATCGGTTGCATTGCATACGATATAGTTCAAAAAACGGGATCATCATGATGATGATGATGGTGGTGGTTGGTGATGTACATAAAATTCAATAAAATTGATTGAAGCTTGTTTGGATTACTTAATTCTCTTGCTCTGTCTCTCCTAAATTGCAATTTATCATAAAACACAGATCTATATGCTACCAAACCATGCCAAAAAAATTGTGCTCACTTTTTACAAATGGCGAAACTGTAAATTGCGTCTTTAGTTTCTCAATCTACTACTATGAGCTTGCTCAATGAGGAAAATCGTTTTTAATTTTTCCTTTTCATTGCAAACCAAGGTCGGGCCCACTTGAGGCAAACTGCCTCAACAATAATATTTGGAGTTGACAGGCAGATAAACTTTTATCAGATGAGTGGTCAAACGTTGGGCTTTTGCTATTCATTATCATGCCTGGATCCAAGTCGTAGTTGATAACCTTTTCGATAAAGCATGTTATCTTCCACGAATCGTCAGTTTGCACATATAAACCATGTTCCTTTCTGGAGTCTCGATTTATGAGATACTCGAAAATAAGACGTAATTTATCAAAAAATGTGGGTAAGAAGATCACGGTTAGTAGAAATATGAGGCGCCGAACCAATGTTGCATTGAATCATTCAGTCATCAATCACACAATGCAATATTGTTGCAACATCGCATTCCTTGTACTCAATCAAGTGGAACATAAATTTAGGCGTTATCATTGGTTTCTTCCAGATATATTCAGATGCTTTTTGCTTAAAATAGTGGATTCCAATGAATCGCATTTCGCATTCTACGACCACAAACTTTGTAGATAAAACTATTTTCGAATCGACCAGCATTTATCAAATAGTGAAAGGTCAGAGTCAACATTCATCTTTAGTTATCACACTCAAAACATGATTAGGAAGCATGATGACGCTCATGACTTGACCAAAAATGAAAGGAGTATGTATAGAATTTTTGCAGAGTGCATCATCATCATCATATCATATTTTCATCATGTGTGTGGTGTGAGTAATATGACATCAATTACTGTCCCGTGATAACCTAACCCCAACTCCTTTTCGCTTCCAGTTCTTGTTGCTAACTGGCAAAAGGAATACAGAAATTAGTTAAAACGAAATGTCCATTTCTTTCTCAAGTGCATCTTTTTGTTAGTAAGTTCCAGAACTAAAGAAATAACATGTCATCCGGTTTACACCGGCACTATCAATTAAAACTCATCCTTGCCACTTGTTCCTCATCCACTTGTGAACTCGCTCGTCATGCATTATCCTCATCATCATGCGAAATAAACACAATTGATATTTTACAACTTCATTCAATACCACTTGAGATGTGCACAAACATCTCAAGATTTAAAAGGAACGTATTCAATTTGTTTTGAATGGATGAGGCAGTACATTAATCAGAAACAGACGTTGCTTGATACAACTTCCATCGCTTTGGCTTGAAATCTCAGCCCCCTAAAGTCTACCTATCAACTTCTTGAGCAAACATGAATACGATCCACAAAAACGAGTATGTACATGTTTTAAACTATTACGTAATCCTTCAATTTGCACAAAGAGAAACAAGCAAAAATGTTTTTACAATAATGATATTTATGATTCTCTCTGGATGTTCTGTATTTTGTAGCTCATCATCATGATTGTAAAATTTCACGGAAAATGATTATCATCATCAAATTCCTTATGATACGCCAACAAAGTTTCAAGCAAAAGCAAGACAGTCTCTACATGAACCTTCTTGCTTCAAGACTTTGGGCATATTGGCAAACATTCATTTGTAAGGCTGTTTAAAATATTTTCTACAAAAAAAACTTTTCATTTCATGTCCGTAACAAAATATCGCCTGATTAACATCACTTAGCACTCTCTAAACCTCGAGACAGGAACACCACCCAAAAAATTAAGTAAGCAAAATAGCTTAGAGAAGAAGACCATCATCATCATGCCCAAGACCCTACTTCTGTTTCGTTCGCATACAACATGATAATGATTATCTTGCTCACTGACATTATTTATAGACTTTTAAATTTCAAGGTTGTTCAAACAACTCCAAACACATGAAGACGAAAAAAACAGCTGAGGCTATGCTCGTTTTAAAAATTTACGTTCTTGTTAACATTTGTGGGCTTTGTTGCTAACTGGCTATTCATCGGACTTTATGAGATAATACGCACCATGTCATAAATAAGTTTGTCAGAAAGTTTTACAGGTTCATGTTTCATTATGATACGACACGAGCTTCTATATAATAGTTGTCTTTTGTGTTGGTAGTGCTGCTAAAAGGATATTGGACATCCTGATATTTCTATTTTTCCACACTCCATGACTTCCTTCCTCCCATTGAAGGTCTTGTCTCCTCACCTCTTTGAAAAAATGTAAATGCACCAGCCTCTGAGTTGACCTTTCTTTCATACATTTTTTCCCACTTGGCATAGCACTCATCTATCAATCAAAGCACGTATTTTTTAGCACTTTGCACCAAGTCATAAACGGTGCATTACTGACTTGACATAACCATAAGTATACCTACGTGACGATAAATTACAAAAATAGAGCCTTGTCAAGAACACAAAAAATGTCATCTCTCTAGCAAAAATGAAATTCAAATTGGATTGCCAACTTTTAGAACTTGGAATGGCCTTCACAATGCCATGAAATGAGATAAAAATTGTCACTCAAAATTTTTATTTTCCTCGTGCGGCACTACTAAAATGTGTTTCTAACAAGGAAAATTACAAAAACTAAACTCAATTTTGATTATCCAACACACTTGAACATATCAAAAAGGTGTTTGCTAAGTTAAGTAGTGACGACGATTTTCCCCTTTGGATCCTCCTAACACTGTTTTAGCTCAGGATTAGTGTGTCTTCTTCCGTTAAGATTTTATTGGAGACGCATATTATTGCTATTTATTTTTAGTGTCGAGGAAGAACACAAAGCACATCAATATTTTGAAGGTGAGCCCATTTACAATTTTAAACACGTGGAAACACCTTGAAAAATAAGTTAGAGAGTTGGTGTAATTTTTGTAATTTGCAAAGCAATTAGCAATACTCAGGTAAAAATGGCGTGTTTAGGTATTGTACGGAAAAGGTATACTTGAAACTTGAAATGAAACAAGGATTTTAACCAGCTCACTAGACTAAACTTTAGAATTGAATATGAATTGATGACATATAAATGTAAGGTATGTATCTGTTTACGTAAAACTATAGTAGTTTATCTTATCATTAGCATAAAATTGCATAATGCTAATAAAACCCAAGCCAAAAGAGCTAGTGACGACGTTTTACTATATTACCAGTCATGAATGCAAGAGAGGAATCTCATTTGCCATGAAAAATGCCTCAAGTTCTTCTCTGCAAAAAAAAGCCAGAGTCCATAAGCATCTCCTCGTTAAATATTTATGTAAGCAATTTAAACTGCTGACTTGGACTTGAAGAGATTGAGATGGAAAACGAGGTGTGTATAGTGTAGAGTGTAGGTTTGGAGATGATAAAACAAAATGAATTCAACCTCATGAAGCTCTGCTCACCTTTCTTTTCATAGCCTCCAGTCTTACGTCAACTACAAGAATGAATGCTAAATGCTCGTAATAAGACTGTTTGTCTTGAGTCTATTGTTGTTCCTATTTCTAAGAAGAATATAAAACTTTTATGCTTTTTCCGATTTGCAAATACTTTTGCTTTCAAGGGAAATAAATCTCGTGCAAATTGCATGGAAGAGCTAAACAAAAAGGAAAATAAAAGTTCCAGACCAATTCCCAGGATGTGAAGGCAGACGAAATTTCATTTCCTTCAAATGACACGACATTGACATGAAAGAGATCCTTCTCATTGAAACTTCATCAACCATTAAAGACTCCTGTTCCCTTAATCAAGATAATTGGAATGGAAACTTTTTTGATCAGTTGTTAACAAAAGTAGCCACATGTTGGCTAATCACCTTTTGCGACTATAAAAATAGGCACAGATGGAATAGCTGATGTTTAAAGAATCATCAAAAGCAACATTAGTACAGATGCACGGCGAAAGAATTACAAAGGAAGAATCCTTGATACCAATTTTGAATCTTTTACTCCACTCTCCGTTTTACAAAATTAGTTTGTTTTGTACTTGGATTTTCCTTGTTACGCCTTATTGAATAAAAACTGGACGTCTTGAGATCAATTCCAACTAACTTCATGTACAAACTCCCATCAGATTTCAAGCAGGTGTGTGTACGTGTACTTGGCACACAATATCCCTTATAAGAACAAAATTAATTTTCTAAAACTTTTTTCTTCGTCTTTTTCCTTCTTTTTTCTTTTATTCGTGGGCAAAAAAAGTTGCAAGGTTTTTCTCCTTTTAGAACAGAATCTCAGAATTTCTAATTAGCTGTTTTTCTTCCACAAGCTCAAAATGAGAGTTTGCAAAATAAGGGTAAAGAAAATACATTTCACCAGCTTCAACCATTCACATCTTTATGCATCTACATATAAATAAAATACAACGAAATTTGTCAAGGATATATGGGTTGAATGAGCAAAATCTTCATTTCCCTTGTGAATCCAACTTTCTCTTCCATTACATCATGGCCTACTCAACAACAAAGGGAATTTTTTTATCCCACATTGTTATAAACTAGCTGTGGCATGTATGTGGATGGATAATATGGAAAAATCTCGGTGAAAGCAACCCAGAACCCTTTTTGATTTTCTATTTTCATGGCCACTCTCTTGTATTTGCACGTCTCTAAAGGACTTGTAATATGGGAGCATAAAACTTTCTCCTTTTAAAGAAGAAGGGAATAAAAAGTTGCAAAACACAATACATATCTTCATTGCCCAAATAAAAGAATACAATATGATGGCGTCGCGTTGCGTTGTTGAAAAATCGGAGTGCTTATTATTTTCTATAATACGTGCATGCCAATCCCCTTGCTTTTCCCCATTTTCATCCTCAAACTTTAACAAAGGCTTGCTCGATCTGCAGGGAAATTGAGGAATCTCCAACTCAAACTATTTCCTTTCCCTTTTTCTTTGTTCAATCAGGGCATTCTTCTATACAAGCTTATTATGCTCTACGCTGCTGGCTGACAACGGAAAGAAGGCGACATTTTTCATGCAACGGCACACTGGCCGGTGGTTGTATCAAAAAATGATATAGTAGCAGATAACAATGGGACGGGACAGAACTTACGTGCTTTTGTTGGTTCTGTAACAATTTTGTTTGAATGGATGAGAGATGAAGTGCAGCGTGAAGAGAATGTCCTTTTCATACATAAAATTTTTGTTTCGATTTCACACAAATACTTTCAGTACTACTGCAGCAACTGAGTCTGACTTTTACGTGTACACACGATGCAGAAGCAGCGCAGCGAACTTTTACACGGGAACACAATAAAAATTGTACAAAAATAAGACTTGTTCTCGTTCCTTCCTAAGCAAATATTTAGAGCGATGAACGATTCTTTCACTAAAAACGGGTAGGCTATATAATAGCGTAGCGAACGTACTTATTCTACTTTTGCTCTTGTTTGATTGAAATCCAGTAAAAATAGAAAAAATTGCATTCACAGTTGTTGTAATAAAAGTAGATAGCAAAAAATAGAGAAAACTCGGCGTTTCTACTAGTATATGGTTGGTTGAGAAAGGAAAAATCTTGTCGACTAGTTTTGTTTCTCTCTCTTGTACTTTTACCCTTTTGAATACTTATTCTTGAATTTTTAGCCTTTTTGTCCACTACTACAAAAGCTGGATTTGGATGGATGTCAAGTATTCATAAAAAAAGTCGAATGTAGAGAATGGTGTCCAAAAAAGAATTTGAAACTTAAGTAAAAAACAAAAGAAAGTGGAGCTGTTATAACATGCCTTGTTCTGACTTGAGAGCAACTAAATTTCTTTCCCTTCTCCTTGCTTGTTATTTCCCGTCTCTCACGATTATTTCTTGCTTCCTTCGCTCACTCTCCTACTCGTTTTTCGTGCCTTGCTCCAGCTAGCTCAATAAGGCAACTGAGGTTGCCACACGCTGCATTACAATTTCATACGTCCAAGTTTCATATATTTTACTACTCCAGAGCTGCACGTTGTATTTACCTACGCTACGTTCGTACGTACGTATTGTATATATGCATATAAATGTGTATATCCACAAAAACAGAGAGCTCGATAGGATTATGAACTACCACATACTTAACTTACTTTGAGTGAGTAAAAAGGGAGGAAGGGAATAAAAAAGTAGGTCGGTTCGCATGATGTGATGATGATAAAAGCTCATTCATATAATATACAGAGTAGAAACATGGACATGGCCACATGTATTCAATGCATCCATCTATATGGAAGCATTTCGTGTGCTTTAACAAAAATATTCCTCCTTCTGTTTAGCAATCTCATACGTTCCATAATGATAGAGCTCTCACACACTCACAGAGCAGCAGCAAGCATGTCATGCCACTTACGATATATTTTTTGGCCAAAAAGCCAAAAAGGACACACGTAAACGTACGAAATACCAAACTGTGAGTTCAATTCGGTTTTAACTTAACAGCTCGGTTTTTTTCTCCTGCGAAAATATTCATTCTCCTATCAACTATATAGCTAAAGTGGGCAACAAAAGAGCCGAGAAATGCAGTACGGAAGAAGAGAAATTTGTTCATGTAACACAATACCGTTCCATCTGCATGTGCTTTTCACACTATCAACAATGATCAGGAAAAGAGAGTAACACGTATATGGGTTAAATGGGGAAAGAGTGAAGGGAGCAAAGTATAACTATGGTCCTTGCATGGCTTGCATACACACAAAGCTACATTATACGTGACGACATGACGTTGGATGTTAACAAAATGGACGTGATATCCTTTGTGTTTTGGCTAGTGAAATGCAAATGAGAGAGTTTGAGCTTCATAATGCCATGCTACATTAGCAGAGAGTGTTATAGGAAAGGGTTATCAGTAGAGAAAAAGCAGTACAGCTAAACACTGCACTACACTACTACTATTATTGGCAGCCAAAAAAGAATCTTGAAAGGCTTGAACGAATCCAACTTTCCACTCAAAGAAAAAACGGAAAGAAGCAGAGTGGAGTGGAGAAAAAAAATATGCTGTGTATGCATCATCATCATCACATGACGAAGATAAAGAAGTTTTTGAACAAGATTATATTTTCAGCTCCTGCCTTCATTTTCAGTTCAGTTTCTCAAGTGGAATGAGCAAATAAGCATCATCACATCACCATCTAATAGGATTGCTCCTTTCTACGTAAGTCAGGAAGACGAAAGAAAAGTATGAACAACAACAACTGCCTTTTTATGCTATATATATTTATATATGTATGCTGAACGTAGATGCATTTACCACACAAGAGTCGTTTTTGAATTCTTCAGCATCTAAATTTAGTTCGTGTGCTTTAGGAAAAAAGCAAGAATGAAGGGAAAAGTACTCGGCAAACTCTACGTGAAAACTATGGGCTCTCTCATCCCATTCTGTTTTGTACCGAAGAGAATGCGCAACATGAAAAAAAACTATGCAGAAGTAAGCACATATAGCAGAATATTATGGAATGGTTAAAGTTGAAGTAAGTTAGGAATATAATAGCGTTGTACGTACACACCGTAAAAAAGTACAATGCAATACAGGAGTCGACAAGGCTTTTTCGGAGGAAAACAAGAAAAGAGGAAGAATATTGAAGTAGAAAAAGAATGAGCAAGTGCGATAACTCCTCTTTATAAAGAATGCACAGAAAACCTTTGGTGCTCTCATTCCATTTACTGCCACGACATTTCCAATAATACTTCAATTCGGAATAAGGAAAATCCCAGTTTGAATGCGGCTCTCGCATGGAAATTTGACATGACATGGCTTTAATGTTTGGTATTCAACCATCATCATAATATTTCCAGAAACTGCCACTATCACCCGTTTCCCCCGTCATCAACATCATATCACTACGATACGATGATGAGAATGGTATCAGATGGGGAGAAATGGAAAAGTCCCAGAAAATCGTGCCCAAATATGCACATTCCATCTGCTTCCTGGCTTTACTCTTTCCCAACTTTCTCTGAGCTGTTTCAGCATACCAAATTTGTTCTTGATTTGATGGCAATATAGCACACTAACTAACAGTAATGCATTCTGGGTTGATTTAATACGTTTCCCACATATTACCTACTGCATAATTCGGCCAGGTAGGTAGCCACAGGAAATTTCTCGGATCAATGAAATCAATTGGTCAAATTGGACAAGATATCTTTTCTTTTTGATCGACCAAAAGAGAAGAACTACGCAGAGGTTGATTGGGTCCATCCCTACAACCAACCATGAAGGAAGGTGAAAGAAGAAAAATTTAAGTTGTTGGCATTTGGAATGGAACGTTTTCATGTTGCAACCTGAAATACTTTTTTTGCTGATGGAGGAAAACTGGTGGAATCCGATTTTCCACTCCTCCTCGGTCAGTTTATCATCGTGATCATTTGCAGTAGAAGAAGAAAATAATATCATTGGATGTGGCGCAGAAGCGTTTTCTTCTTCTTTGTGGCAAAGCTGTGGGTTAGTATGAGCTATTTGCCAAGGAGGAATTTAGATTGCAAACTGCGATAAAAGTCATAAATTTTCGCCAAAAAGAAATCAGTTCAGTGAACAGATGTAGACGTGCGGAGAGGAAGCAAGAGGAAGAATTATAAGCGCGCATAATATACATTTTTTTATGAAACATGCTCGGCTACACATATATTGAGAAATTATTTTCTCCTTTGGTTTAGTTGAACCCAAGTGTGTTGTGCAACATCTATTTATACAGAAATCAAAATGCTGTAACTCTTTGGTTTTAATGGAATCGATTAGCATATATTTCGTAACAACTTTTTCGAACAATATTTCGTGAAAATATTAAAAAGCATGGAAAATCCTCCACAGCGTAGTGTAATTCATGCGGGTTTGACTTGCCGTCACGTCCTGCATCGCAATGATTGCAGCTGGCTTCACTGAATACTGTCGCCGTTGAGATGGCGGCGATGATGAAGCGTCAGTCAGTCGCATAAGTGAATTGGATCGGAAGAGATTGAAGGAATATGTGATGTAACATTATTGGAGGAAGACAAAAAATGGATTTTTTCACACGATGTTTATCTCATACCATCATCAATTTCACTTTCATTCTCTTTATTGCTCCCATTCTCTCATGCGTAAGTACCTTTAATATTTGTACCAATATGTTTACGAGTGAATTGGCTACATGAATAGTTGGAATTTCGAAATAGTAAAATTCAAATGCTCGTTCCCAACAACGTGACTTTAATCCGGTGAAACACACAGCTGCCGAATTCCTTTTGGAAATCTTTGATTCATCTTCTTTATGCTCATTTACATCCATTTCTCAATTTTAATCTCAAAGTTTTGTACAGTCAAGTTCTCAAAAACAAAAAGAGAGCACATTTTCATCGGGGTTATAATGCTGCTGATGACGATGGCGATGATTATGAAATGAAAGGGAAATTATAAAAGGAAGATGTAGAGTGGTGTTATCATTTATTAGTATCAGCAGACATTCACAGAAATAAAAGCAAAAAGTTCCACATCAACTGCCTCGGAGAAGATTCAAAGTGGGATAAAAACGTGGGCGAAGCTCGGGACGAGTAAGAGTGTTTCATTAAGTAGGCATTTTCAAAAATAATTGGCATTTATTTGTTTTGCCAACTGCCAACTGCAGAAGCAAGCTCAAACAATACCGAGTTTTTTCGCAATTCTATGAAATAAATCTGAAATTTCTAAACAATATCCATAACACGATCGTTTGTTATTTTCTAGTTCCTTTGCATTAAAACATGAATAGATGTGTAGTAATTTTAGCGATTATACCATTATTTTCGAGCGTTGATGAAAGATTCATGTTTTTCCAACGTTTATTTTTACTTTGAACCTGAAACCAATGGAATCAACGTCATAAAAAGTTCCGATCCTGAAACCGATTTAGCATCACAAATTGTCGTACCTTTACGCAATAAACGATGGCACTATATATTGCAGGCGTATCAAATAAAAATTCTTGAAAATGAGACAACACATGTAGGGAACATGTGCATGCGTCAATGTTTGTCACTAAATTGACACATTTTATTGTATTTTGGAGCGGTAATAAGACGCTGAATTACATTTAGTCTCAGTGTTGAGCAAGCGTCAGCATATTTTTTTATAAAAGTTTGCTTCCCGAGAGTACCAACTCTATAAATGTCGATCTCATGTAATTCCAATTCTTTTCTTCTGCCTACGCATCCAGAATCTGATTTTGTTGAGCATAAAGTTCCTTTTAGACACAAACATGAAGTGTCTAGTAATCTTCCATTTTCTCCGAAAACTTTAGTACCTACCACATATAATATATACGTGATAAAATTTTCTCTATATCTACGGGAGGGCAGAAATCCTGTCAAAACAAAAAGGCGCATATTATTCCCCATCCGCTGGGTCCTTTCATCTTGTTTTAGTAATCTCTTCTGAGAGCGCTAAAGTAAGCAAACTATGTATACTGCAGGGCCGTGTTTCGACACAACCCTGACTTAGAAACCTGCCAATAAACATTCATACTCCAATCCTTTTGACTTCATTTCATGAGAACTTCTATTTTAGCCTTCACATACAATCTTGTTTCGTAAATATTCATTGACATGGTTGACTGATGATGATGATGGTCGGTGGTTAACAGCCATCTGCTAGGTTTTCCAAGATAGAAAAGCATCTTCACTCAATACACCACACGGCGTCTCTGAGTCTACCCACAGCGCTATCAGTTTTTCCTTGTTTACGCGCATTACATCTTTCTCTCCCTTTTCAATTTTGCGCAATATTACTCAACATTTTTGTTTGGAAACTACCTCCGTCATGTGTTAACATTCCATCAGTTGGGTTATGTTTATAATATAAGACATATATACATCCCGTTTCATTCCAGGAAAACAGAACAACAATATTTGAACAACGTTTTTTATTCTTCACTAAACTGCTTGTTCTTTTAATGAAATGTATTTTCATATTATGAGCTGTAGCAATGCACATACTATTTTTGGAGTCATAAATAGTTACAACCATCTTCGGCCTTCTATCATGAAGATGCACACGGTTTATATGTCAATTATGCTGATGATGATGACCCACACTCAAGACTCAACTTTTGCTCATCATTCACATTTTTTACTGTTCCTAATTTATCATCCCTCCTTATTATTAATAGGCCATCCATATGTATGAGAAGAAGAAAGGAACCATTACAAGCGCCTGGATGTAATATTCTAGTAGATGTAATAGACTACTCAAGTTTTCGTTTTTTAAAAAAAAGTCAAAGAAAAATCTAATAATAAATAAAGCATCCAACAACAGCCGTCTCTCATTTATCCTCCTTGACAAAGCTGCCAGGGAGGCGTCAAAAAACAAGGCTTTTTGAGCTAGAGAGCAAATATGCGGACATATGGATCATCTCAACAAAAATATATACTTAGCAGCAAAAGCTGAAAAGATATCGATGGACCAACTGTGAGCTTAACTCGTTCATAAAATGAAACGATGTTCGATCGTAGTATACTGCATCAACAACATGACATTTAGAAAACTCATGTAAAGGATTTATAGCCCCGTCCTTCCAAGTACTAATGCGGCTGGCAGCCTGGCTGCATTTTAAAGAAGTTCCCTTTCTGAACCTTAATCCGTATATTTGAAATTACTCAGGTTTTTAGCATGAAGATACTCCACCATCAAGACAGTTTTAATAAGAAGAGATTCCCTTGATATTGTAGTCCTACAAACAAACGAGGCGAATCTTCCGTGGCTCTGTCTCTCTCCCGAATCTTTCAAATTCCATCTTTCCTCGCTCCCACGTTAAATATTTATGCTGTACAAAACAGTGTCAATTTATCATTTTGATTTTATACTCTACTCCAACAGAAAGAAAGTTTTTTATATAAATAATTCAAAAGTGGCCAGAAAATGTTCGTTCTCCGTGCTCTTAATCTCATTTAGTGCATTTTCTTGTCGCTTTCACTGCACTGGTTTTTTTGGCATCTCTAAGTTTGGCAAACAAGATTTCCTGACTCATTTGATGTGAAGACAGTCAAAATAGTCAACAAGAAGAGTGAGAGGAGCCAACAGCATAATTACATGACATGAGACATGAGGAAATGCTACATTTTTCAGTTGCTGAAATCCCGAAATGTGCTGTAAAACAGGATTTAATATAAAATGTTTCATTTTGACTTAATATCAACATCAGATTTGCGGAAGTAAGTGTGTAATGTTTTCGGTATTATTTTTGTAGATTAATTGAATCCTACGACAAATACAAACTATGTTATTCAACATTTTCATAACATCCGTAGTAGTCGTACTTTTAAATGGAGTTTCAAAAGGGTTTCTGGATTTAACACATATTGCTACATAAAAAACATCGCCTACTGAACTCATAAGATGGATTGTGGGAGACTGAATCCATTTTCTTCACTTCTAACAACCACATCGCCTAAGAAAACGAGCAGCTCGTAAAAAATTCAAAAGACGGAAACAACGTAGAACTCTTCTTGCAATCAATATCACACAATGTATCCTAAAGTGTCTTTAAGAAAAACGGCACCATAATAATATCCCACGATTCTCAACAACAACAAGAACTTCTGTCTTCTTTATAGTTACTGTCGGAGCGATAGTTTGTGACCCCTCAATTCCAAACCCACACGTAACGCTGTATGCATGCATTTTTAGTGAATTTGATACTATAAGATTTTAGGTGTTTGGGAAGCTCCGCCAATTTGAGTAAAGATGTGCTTTAGAATTTGTCGAATGTATTACATAGTAAATTTTTCATGTTTATGCTCAGCCTCATTGAATTTTGAATGAATGCATGCACATAACAACACACAAACCTCATGCATCTCCACTTACGCTTGAGTTAATGTTGTTTTTCGGAGGTAATAAAGCCTCACTTTGGTTTCGTTTAAAGGAGATGAGCACTTGCTACAAGCCAAACAGTTGATGTTTTGAAAACCTAAATAAAAAATATCACTTTGCTCGCAGTAGCGTTCAAAATGAAAACTCGGTGCTTGAGCCAAAAATTCCATCAAATTGGAATGGGATGATGAAGAAAACCCGAATACGTTGTTACAGGAGTTGAATACGGATGGAGATGAAGGTAACAGGAAAAGGATACATCTTCTCGACGCCTACGGTTGATACATTTAACAGACGTGGTCTACCGTTAGTATAAAAAGAAATGTTGATGTTCAAACTCGAAACGAAAGCTCATTGGAAAGGAAATATCAAATTGGAGTGCAGTTGTCATCAAGATGAAAATCACAAGACTATGTGTGTTCTGGGACAACATTGCAAATTGCAAAGAATTGCGATGTAATGTAAATCATAATAATAATTCTTGAACACAATGTAATTCCACCATATCATACTCTCTTTCTCGGGCCATTTATCTTATCACATGTGGGTCTCAACTAATTTTGCATATTTACTCAGCTCGCCCCAACCTCAAGGTATCATTTCACTGTTGATGTTGACACTCTTTTGAGGTTTGTCCTTCTCATTTTAGTTTAAAGCTGCATCGCCTCGACTTAATTGCAATATTGTATGCAACTGAAATTCATTATCTGATCCCTTTGTCTCTTCATTCATTACGTTTTTTAAATCCTATCCAAAGAAAACTATTCAAATTAGTTTGTGATCTTTTTAACCAACAAGCGAACACACGCTCTCGAGACAACTCACACTTGCTTCAGTTTCCGGTGCCAAAAAAATCTCTTTATTTTCGCACAACACAAAGTTGAGCCAAAAGAATGTTGAGGAAGTGAATCATGTTAGCTTACGTGACAGCAAAAGGACATCGTACACATGCGTAGATATGAAACCCGATCATATTGTAAAAAAAATCGGTTGCAAAGAGGAGATAATACAACGTTAACGCTACCGTATAGCCCATCATATCACAGCACCATGACCAAAAGTATTTTTTCTGCTCTAGTTCATGAAAAATGGACGGTAATTTATAATTCCATGCTATTTTAAGCAATTATTTTTGGGAGGTTGCCTGTCTTCCATACGTTTTGTCCATTTCATCGTACTTTTACATAAGTAGTACGTACATAGTTAATCTTCTTTCATTTTGCTCAAGTGAGACCCTCTCGCCCGGAATGATGAGTGACTTGAGCAGAAAAACAATTACTCCCACGGTGTGGTTTGGCATGGCATATACCTAAACTGAGTAGTGTGATGAGACATGGTCTACGTTATCTAGTCGTCGTCGTCATTCACTCATTTCCTTGGGCAGTGGTTTTGGCCCTTTTTTGGTTTCCTTGTTCGTTTGTACAACTCACGTACTCATAAACGTTTGTAGGATTAATGGAAAGAAGTTGTGATTCATAACTTGAACTATCTATCAGGATGAGAGTATGAGAGCCTTAATCCTTAAATAGTATGAACGTATTTGATCGTACGTGCCGTGCCACTGCTCCGCTTTGGAACAGACAAAAAACAAGGATGAGGCTTAAACTTGAACCATATTTTATCTCATTCCTCTCTGTCGTCGTAAACAATCTTAAGCCAACCATGCATGTATTATTGGAACTTCCTTATGACGGAAAATTCCACTCGCTCTCCATATCTTATTAATGGCAGTTGTACAAAGATGTAAGCTATATGTACCTAGACAGAATGCAATTCATTAAAAAGTTGTAACCACTATTTTCATGTGTCATAAACCCAACAGCAGAACATGTGAAGCCGATAAAAGATGAAAATGCTTTACATTCCCTTTAACTTTCCTCAAATCTTAGAAACTTTTCTCACTAAGTAGTTTGTTGGGGATAACAAATTAGAATGGTAATTAAATGCAGCGTGTGCGAGAAGTAATTTCCATTCAAATCAAGAGATTCATATAAATCTTTCGTGTCATGTCATAACTATTAATTTGCATTTGTTTTATGTGTGTGCCTATATCTCCCATCAAAAATGTATTGAGCATGTCGACAAACGTCTGCTGCATGCAATGACGATAAATACTTAAAACGCTAATTTCATATCGAAGTCTGTTTATTGGAAAACCAAAAATAGCTTTCCTGAAACTACACGAGTAATTTTATATATAGAATTATTGCATATTAGGAGGTGGCAATCCCAGTACAACCGTTACAACGAGTCTATGTATATTCAGCCTATAGCAATTTCGTCTAAATTGACTGGAGAACTCCATTTCCAGTAAATGGGCAAACGATTGTGGGCTCCTCCAATGCATAAAACAAATTCAATTTTCTCCAGTGTCTTCAAAGTAACAGTAATACTGCAGCATCAGCACACACTAACGATGCATGACACGACTGCATTCTTAAACTTTGATGAGATCTACATTTGCCGTGGTTGTGGCGCATATGAATCATGACATTATTCAGCGGCTGAACACTTTTCCAAGTCCTCTCCAGACGTAATTAGTTTACCGCTTATCGACAATACAGCAAATGAAATTTTAAAGGTGAACGTTAACGAAACTCATGTCAAGTCAAAAAAAAGATGCTTGCGGCTTCCCATTCTCTTTTACACTGACATCTCAATTTCTGTCTGGTGATGATCATCAAGAAAACTAGACTAAAGTATTAAATGAAGTTTTGACTGATGCAATGCAGTGCAATTAGAATAATGTCACATAAATCACCGTTCGCCAGTGAGTGAGTAATTAAGGCGGACAATGACAAGCAAGGTGTATCATCTATTTCATAAAGCTTTTGACACACTATAATTCCACTTTACCATACAAATGATCTTGAGCTTTTCATTTATTCAAATTCAATACCACAACGATTCCCATTCTGGTGTAAACACGACAAACAAGAGGTAGTTTAAGACTGGAGGAATACAGTATAATTTATTAATCTCAGCAGAGACAAACAGTCATACAAACTTCGATTTTTAGCCAGAGTTACTATGCAGTTGCACAGTTGACAGTTAAAATATTTCGTTATTGGCCGTGAGCAGGAGAGCTCAAAATAATCGTTGTTTTCCAACTTTAATAATCAACCACAATATTATTATATGACAGAAATAGCTTATATATATTTCATCAAGATAACATCAGCATATTGATCAATCCAAATCCAACTACGTCGATAGTAGGACCACGAAATATATCCGAACCCGAACCAAACCGAGTGCCTTATAATTACTATTGATATTATTGGACCAATTGCACCAAATCAAGATGTTTTTATCGATCTATCTCCCAGAGATCAGGTTAAACGGTCAACAAGGGCAATATTTAATCAGAGCAGAGAAACCATGCACGGTGATATAATTGATGAGATGATGAATTCGTTTCGTACTTTCATAGGTCTGTTATTCAAATCATAAATACATAGGTGGTAATTGGTATATATCTTCTTACATACTCTCCGTCCGTACTCTTCTGCACTTGTCAAAAATCAACATCACATCATGCCATCCACTTCCAGAGTTCAAAATGAGTGTTCAAGGCCTTGTAATCATAATCATCATGATGAAGAGCGCAAATACAAAAAAAATGCAAAAAAAAGAACTTTTTCATAAGTGTAAATTAGTCTCAACGTTAACATACATAATTTGTACCTTCTTCATACACTTGTGGTCACGCAGTCTATTATAAGCTATTAATTTGCAGTTTTTATTGCGGTGCATGCTCGCTTACATCACATTATAAAATCAGATCAATATAAGAATTAGGGTTTAGCTCTTCTGAGAAAGATAAAATGCTTTTTATGCATGTCATTCATCATGAACAAGATACCGGCTTCATCAACATGATATATGGTGTGTGCTTGTAGGGTGTACATACATATGCCTACACACCTTTTTGTGTATTTATAGGAATAAAGCGGTGATGATGATAAGGTGTAATGGATTAGATAAATCACGAAGTTGCAAATTTGCGTTGTTTGAAGTCCAGCCAGCTTCACCATATAAGTATAGTCTTTTTTTAGTATGACCCTTTTATGGACAAGTTTGATGATGGGTGGCAAACGCCAAAGTAAGTGTTTTGGGGGTGTTCTCTCTTCTTCATCAATTTATTCTAGTATGAGACCACAAGTGTAAAAATAAATTCGATTAATTTGATGCTCCTCATGTAAGTTCTCAATGTAAAAGGTGTTAAGTAAGACTTTTGTTTTAGCATTGTCTTCATCAAGGTTTGTAAGTTTCTCCTTAATTTGAATAAAACCCCACCCAGTGAAAAAGAAACTGTCTGAAAATGGGAGATTTATGGTAACTCTTGCATTCACGTTTTATTACTTTTCACATGCACACAAAAACCACTTTGATCGTAACAGAGGGCAAGTTAAAAAGCTTTTAAGATGCAATGCAACATTTCATTTCGACATATCCTTCCATATCTCACACGGCCAAATCACTACGCTTCAATTGAATCTGGTGCATTTCCAAATTGTGCTCATGCACTCACTTTGCATGCAACGTTTGCCTGACTCTGACTATATCGATCATCAATCATAGACAAAAAAGCGATAAAAATTAAATAATGCTTACTCTGTAGACAAGACCAAAAGATAACATGACCATCAACGTCAAATCCTCATTTACATTCCCTTTTATCATTCGCAGATAGGAGCAGTGTTGAAAACAACCGGTTTAAGTCTCCGGCTTATCATTTGGTTGGGTTCAGAATCCAAGTACATATCCCTCAAAATAAATGCTAGGGAAGGATGAGTCACAAGAACGTTTCATTGATAAAGTAAGGACATCTAAAAGAGAGCTTGTTGGGAAAGAGGTCGGCAAGGCTCTAGAAACTCTACAGTTGAGGAAATGCAATTGCATTCGACAATAAAAAGGGATGCATTTTAATCTACATGAAATTATATTTAAGTAAGCTCCGACGAATGAAAGTTCATATGTCAAAAACAAACCCTAGCTTTGTAATCTACTTTCTTTGCACTCTAAAAAACATGGGGTATGTGTGAAGTGAACGCAATGCAGCAAATCAATGATGCATGTACTCGTATTGCAGAGAGAACGGAGCAAAATTGTTATTAAACCTGAACAATTCACTATTGCTCAACAACTGATGCATACGATATGGCATGCTCCTGCTGCGCCACTACTAACATTTCTACCCTGTTATTTTGCAGAGAGTGAGTGGAGTAGGAAAGAAGTAATAAATTTGAATAAAAATAAGTTCTTCCTTCACCTTTTTTGCACGCTCGTATGTACGTACGTCTTATTCTTGAAAAAGTGAGACAAACTCTCATTGCTCGAAAGCATCCAGCGAAAAACTTTTTCCTCATCTCCTTTCCTCCTTCTGGTTAGAGAGATTTGTTGAGATTACTTCATCCAAAAACTAAATTATTCCCTCCCTCCCTACCCCAGGCTTTTGGAGTTGGAGACTTTTAAAGAAATGGAGTGAACTTTGACATTCAACATGGAAGAGGAATTATGTTAGATATACGTTTGTACAAATAATATGTGTAAGAAACAGAAATAATTCCAGTTTCTCCTACAAACTCCATGTTATATCTTCACGGTCAACGTAGTACGTCGTTTGTTCGTGTGCCAGACTCTGCCACCTCCCTCAGCATGAAAACATGCGACGGGATGCAAACATGCATGCATGTGTGAAGGGCGTAGGCTTTCGTGAGCCTTTCTGCAAAAACAGTAGTTGGGTTTACTCATAACGGCAAATGCTGTGGAGCATCTGATCTGCGATGTGAGGAGAAAATGAATTGTGGGTGATTTCTTCCTGACTTAACGGGAAAAGTTTTCTGATCCAACAGCCAACCCACGGAATGTCCTTTTTACCCTTTTCTCATTCATATATTCATAGCTACTTTATCCAAAGGGTATTTTTACTCCCTTAAAAAATTCAGGACAAATAACTTCTATTGAAGAAGGAGCACATTTCCTACTTTAATTCTTCCAGCTGGAAAACCTTTAAAACATTCGTACTCATTCTGGAAAAAACATGTCGGATGGAAAAAGTCAGTGAGATGAAATAAGTGCAAATGTAAATTCAACGTAACTTTACATTACATGTATCTACATTTTTCTTCCTTCTCCCCTCTCGCTTATTTATTGCTGCCCTACATCTTCCTTTTTCAACACTTTCTAAGATAAATTTGTGTTGGATCTGGGGAAAGGATGGAAAGAAAGTGGGCCACTTATTCCAAAATAAAACTTTCTCTTCTATCCACCCCTTCTTCTCCTTGGTGCAGCATGGTAGGCAATCTGGTGAGACAGTACTCTGTTCGTTCCCACATCGTCTCTACGTTTTTCTCATTATTGTATAACGCCAGTGTGCATAAACCTGTTATACATTTTCATAACAATATATTCTTATAAAGAAATGTCCTCGGCGCTTCCTTTCCCTCAAAAAGGAGCTTCTTCTGAATAGAAAGATCAGCCTTGAAACTTGGAAAGGAAAAGAAAGCTTCTTATATTTGAAATACATAAGTACATTTCATATATCATTATAAAAGAGGCATGGTCTTCGATAACAAAAACGAATTCAACTTAATCACATATTTTCAGAAGGATTTTTTTTACAAACGATACTAAGTATATTATACTATGTCTAAATTGGATATTCTCTTTGAGTTGTTAGAAATATTTGAGAGTTGAGGAAAAGGGTTTATTCTTGTATTAATAACATAGCCATAGTGTTCAAACTTCCTATACACGGTCCAAGATGTGTACTGGTACATTTAATATTAAAGGAAGAAAGGGATATGAGGCAACAAGGAAAAATGTGAACAAGGTTCTTATAAAACTCCTACATAGTGTAGGAGCACTAGAAGCCAGCTTTTCATAAGCTTAATGCATGACTTACTTTTAGCGAGCATGTTTCTGCCAGGAACTTCCATAGCACAGGCAACCATGTAGGTACACACATATTTATAAAGCTAGAAGCTGCTTTTATAGGTAGTTGTATCTATTAAGAGAGTTTTTGTGTGCACTTTCCCCGTAGCCCTACTTTCTCTTTTTCCCTTTCCCGTTCTCATTCGCATTATTGATCCTTATCCTCTTTGCTTTCACTACCCACGTACGCGCTTCCCTACTAACTCTGTATGTATAATGAAGCAATGGAGGAGTACATGGGATGGATGGAGCTATTCCACATTCAAAATCCTCTTTTCAAGGGAAACTAGGACCCTTATACTGATAGTTTTGAAGCCATACCCATATTCTTTGTAGGCTTATATTGGGTCTATCATTTTTCGTTTGTTCTGCTTTCCTCACGACCAACCGACCTACTTTTTCCCATCCGCCCACGTTCGATCCCTCACAGCTGGTGAAGGGAAAGGATTGGGAGCCCTTCATTCAACATAAGCTTAACATATATAAGACAAACAACACTCGCACTAACCTAGATTGCTCAATATACATAAATGCATAAGGATCCTTGGTATGTTGTAGTATCAAATGATATCATATAGAAAACTTTTTCTTTTATTCATTCATTCCTCTATACGCTCTATTTATTTCCCGAATGCAATTTCACTTTGTTTGTGTGCCTTAAAACCCAAACAAACAATCTCCTTTTCAAATTCAACTCCCTATTCACTATTCTATCCCCACAAACTCTGCTGGGAAAGATAGGGGAGACTGTTCACAACAAGGCTGGAAGGCTTTTCGCCATGATAAATATGAGTGGTTGCCTTCGTCTAAAGAAAAGAGATGAAAGAGACAGCTTTAACTTTAGAAAACATATTTTTGCCAACAACTCCTCTCATTATACAGTTATGCAAGATACACTAACAGTACCTATACACTACCTACGCATGTTTTATCCATTTATCATCTGACGGAGAGTGACTTTGACAGTGAATTTTTATTTTCAATTTCACTTTCACAGTTCATCCATCATTATGTGACGGAGTGGGGGTTTGCGATAGAGCAGAGAATTGTGTCAGGAAAATTAATGCAGAAAAACGGATACACATAAAATTCTTGTGCTAACTTATTTCTCACTCTCCAACTAGAATTTTTGTCTAACATGCGGTGGCTGCATGCAAAGTATGAAAGCTTGCTGTTTCGCTTGCATTTATAATTTTCATCTTGCTCCACTCCATGACGTCATTCCATTCGGGCTTAGGGTATTGTAATGGAAATGTATTCGATGATATATGACTGGGTTAATATATTATAAGTACTAACATACTGCTAGCGAAATGCCCTATTATGTTGTGGAATTAATTTACCTTGTTTTATTCCATCCACCCAACTTTTTCATCATGTGCCTACAAATTACGAAAAAGTTTTCAAAAGGAACAATTACCATCATTAGGATACATTAGTCCTATTCAATTTCGGAATGAAAACGAAAACATAGAGATGGCACTAGGGAAAACTTCCTTTCAGCTTCAGACTACGCAACGTAATTTTAAAAATTCATGGTCACAACCAAGCTAACACAATTTTTTCGCAACGATGTATAAAAAGCCTTTTTAGTAAATGATGTTTATCGTACCTACCTTTATAACCTGTAATTATTTTCCATGTCATGCCGTGCTCCCACGCAATATGTATTTCAGAACTGTTTACAGTTTTCCCTTCATCTTAATAAAATACGGTTTTCTCAAAAAGTCACTAGTTATGCGGTAGCACTAAACTAACACTTGATAGTCGTCATACTCCAATTTTGTCTAGTTTTTAGTTCCATTCAAACTTAATGTGTATATAGCACACATTTATAGCTATTCTTACTTACACCTATTCCAACTTTGTGCGTGAGTAAGCACAACCCATAAAAAAGTTTTTGTCGCAGAACCAAAAACTACAACATGAAATTAGTACGCACATCTCATTCACTTTCCTTTGTGATACAAGTATAAGACTTCCCCAAGTACACAATTATATTAAATATTCCTCAACTTTGGGCTTTAGTGTTGTAGGCAAACCATTTGGAGGAATCTAGTATGGAGTGGAATACTAATTAAGGATATGGCAATGATCATCAATTAGCATGCATGTTTGAAATGAGCTAAGGCTCAAGTCTAAGTTGAGTCTTAGAAAACTGTATTACATAAGTGGAGTGCATAACTCATACATCGAGCCATATTATCCACATCATCATCATCATGAGTGCCCATGTTTTGTTGATAATGATGATGATGGTTGTGTTGTGGTGTAGAGCACGTAATGGATTGGATATTTGTACGAGTAATTAGCATACTGTGACATAACAAGGAAAGGTGTAATTGTCTTGTTTTTCGCCTTGCTTAAAATCTAGCCTAGCTTTCTGACTCTCATTGGAATTCATAAATTAAGTAGCGTGGTTTGACATTGTTAGGTTGACTGTTGTGTCAGACGCTATTAAATTGTGCACATGCATAATCAAGCCAAAATTCTTTTTGACCAAACGAAAGAATAAGCTGAAAATGAAGCTTGAAGTCTTAGTCTTGAAGGGAAGAATGCCACTGACAGTGCAGTCAAGACTCAAGAAGGGTTGTTGTGTGATCGGTAATTAATTATGTCTCAAGGAGCTACCACTAGGACACCAAAGGCAAGACATTTCGCCAAGAACCAACAAAGAAATTGGTTTTCATTATATAGGCTTCGGTGGATGCCAACATTGTGTGGCATGTGTGTCAAATCGATGCATATTTGAGTAGAACTGCGCAGGTATTTCACTTTCAGACTTTCACGAGACGACAAGGTGATTGAAATAGAATGCTGTTTTTTCTGCGATGGAAAATATATGGCTTTTTCAGGGTGCTGCTGGTGCTATACTCTACTTTAATATAGGACACTAATGGATCAGGAGGACCATGTGCTATTTGCAGAAAGTACCTTAGACAACCAAAAACAATGGAGATGGAGAAGAATAGTGGGGCAAAGCAATTTTCCGTTTCTCACCTAATTTTCTATTTTCCAATTCCGTTTCTAAAGTCGTGTCATGAGCACCCAGCAGTCTTGGAAAAGGCATGAGTTCATCACAAGTCTATTCATTACCTTCAATTTCATTTTCCAATGAGACCCCATACTCACCACACCTACAATGCAATGAGATCCTACTCCAGTTGCTGGATAGATTTTCATTTTCATTAGCAGCTGTTTCTTTATCCTCCATTTCAACAACATCAACGTCCTAGTCTTCTCTTTAAGCAAAATTAAGTTGATCAAGCATAAAATGATGGAGGAAAGGGAGTGTGCAAGCACTGAAATAGATGTGGATGCCAGCATCATCATCAACTCAATTCAAAACAAGGTAAGCAGAATGCTATTTTCATTCGATTCTATCAGCATCTCAATTGAATTCTGTTACGCTGTGCTCTGCTCCTCATATTCAAAAAAGGTTCTGCTTTTGAAGTGTGCTTAATAAGCTCTCCTCATTCTTCTCCTTCCACTCAATTCATCACATCACCAACTTTAGATCCATTCGTCGCGTCCAAGTCAACATGAGTGTATTCATTATGTGTATATACGTAATATACCTTCAGTTAAGCTTAAACATCATCATTATTACCAACAACTTGAACAGAAAGCAATCATGTAACCCTTTTTCTTCAGCGCTCTCTTTCATTCTAAATTCATTTCAACGTCTTTTCATTTTCCGTTGATGGGATTAAGCACGAGAAAAGAAAATATGTATAGTAAATTACACATTCGATGTTTCCACAAGGGATACACTTCCACTTCATTATCTAAACTTTTCAGTATACCTGCAGTATCAGCACTTGATGTAATTGCTGTTTGGATGCGAATGAAATTACATACTAATCTTCTGGAACACTGAATCTAAAATAGCAAACCAACCAAGCGTAGTATGTGCAAAATACCACAACTGACACCATTGTCACGAGAATTTATTCATTAAACTCTAATGCCTTTCCTTCTTGTATAATATAACTACTACAGCTAGTCTTAGCTTGTTTGGTAAAAAAAAAAGTTGACGTGGAAAGGTCAACTCTTTGCCGCCTGTAATCTACTTTAATTAGGAGCTGACTCGTCGTTGTAAGACATGTGCCTTGGTTATCATAATCATGAATAATGATCAACAAACTAAAAAGCGTCATTATAGTAAATTTCGATATAGGTTTTCAATATTACTATGTAATACGATATACATACATTTCTATTCCAGCTTAAAGTCAAAGTACAGACATGGGAGTTACAACATAGACGTTTATGTATGAGTTTCTCCTTCGCTCCACGCTAAAGAAAGAACGTTCCATGCAATCCAACAAGATAACATTCATCCCATATGAATTGCGTGTCAGAATGGATTTTATTCATAAAAGTTTTCTTTTGAAAATTTTGTTTTTTAATCATTCCCATCATCCCATTCCAGTAACAAAAGCCCAGTAGTAGTAATAGTAGCCCCTAAATTTATGTATACGGACCGCTTTAAAAAAAATAGTGGTGCTGTCAGCAAATCCATTTATTTACTACCATACAAAAACCTCATTCCATCCATCCCCGACCTGTATTTCATCACAAGGAAAGGCATTTAACTTCACATTAGAAAGCATTAGCCATATCTTCATCACTCAACCCAAGAAAATGAAGAAATATGGTTTTTGGTATGAATGTACGCAAATCCCCTTAAAATACACAGGGATCACTGCGGCTTTGCAGCGCACACATGTTGTACGTAATAGTTGTCGTGAAGAGCAAAGCGAACTGACGCTGATCATGTTTTATAACAAACACTTATCTCCAAAACCCAGTCCAGTTGTGAAGTTGGACTACCATTATAAACCATAGCGTACCCCACACCAAACTATTTTCCATGTTGTAAGCAGTTTAGATTAGTCAGTCCAGCCACCGCTTTCATTTGACGGACCTGGATTAGTTAGCATTTAGGTATATTACCATTCTAAAATATAGATAAATGTATGACTACTAAAACACTTCGTCTCGGTATAAAACACAATGTACGTAAGCTTGCTTGTTGGTCCGTTCTGGTTCGTCCCTCTATTTCATACTTATGTATACTGTTTCAGTTGCTGACGACATGACCTTGCAAAGTTGTCAAGGGCTTTTTCCTCACAAGAAGAATACGGGCTTACTCTACTACCCCGAACATTACTACAGACTTACACTCATGCACGTTATGCAGAGTAGCAGCTCTACAGACCACGACCAAACATCGAATCGAGACTAGCAGAACCAGAAAAAGTTTCGCAATACCATATGTACCATCAAAATATAGCACCGCTTTCCTACACATAGTCTACACTTTGCTATTTTTCAATTCCCTCTGGTACGGGGGAGTTGGTTCTCATTTGAGCTCCTACAAACTTTTTAGTA
Organism: Orchesella cincta; assembly: GCA_001718145.1. Lineage (NCBI taxonomy): Eukaryota > Metazoa > Arthropoda > Collembola > Entomobryomorpha > Orchesellidae > Orchesella > Orchesella cincta. The sequence continues at coordinate 202,870 of LJIJ01000136.1, forward strand.
TGAAATATATATTTTTATAAAAAAAATAAAAATTACATGAAATTTTACTCCTCGTTTTTATTTTTCTCTAAAGACATTTGGCTGAGTTGTTTTCGTACCACACTATGATATTCCTCATTTTTTATATTTTGTTTTGGAACTTAAAGCACCTTTTTGGGATTTCGTTTTACGGTCGAGTTATTCAATCACGATGATGGATGAAATGCTATTTTTTGGAAGAAAAAATAGATTACATTACAACACCTTTTCGTATTTTTTCTGAGAGATTGCTGGTCAGTACGGGAATTTTTTGGATAACAGCAAGACCAACCATGCCATACCGGACAATGAGATATCGGTAATGGGCCTAGTCACACCGTACACACTCGTTTATAAGCTGGGCCATATGGTAAGGAAAAGTAAGAAGAGTCCATTTTTTTGCTTACATATTTATCATAGCTTGGTGCAAAAAAATCGTTTTTAGCCATGCGAAAGTATTCATTATACATTCTACTAGCCAGTGGTGCACGAACTAAAACCAGCTAGAGCCAGTGTGTTCCTCCAATACCTTACTACACGATGGATGAAGATGATGATGATGACGAGTGTTATTTTTTTTCTCTCTCGGTCGGTCTTTTTATTATTCCACACAGCTTGAGTAACTTACGGCACAAGATGGAATCTTCCATATTACTTCACTCTTTGCTATTTACAATAATGCTAATAATAATAGAAACATACACACCCGTCCTATTATGTATGTCTGTTACTGGTTTGGTGATAAGTACAAATAGTATTATTATAGTTTTCTTGTAAGAATTGCATTTTTCTAATGTGAATAAAATGGTTCTATCAAGATGTTCATATTGCAGGCATGATACTGCAGATATGTAAGAAACAGAGCTAGTAGTAGTAGCTTGGCTCCATGCTTAACCTGCTAAAATCTAGGCTTTAGTTATAATAAAAACTGGATATGAAAAATGAAGAAAAAACTAGTATAAAGAATGGCGAGCTAGTACAGTCAACGCTCAGTTGGCTGGTAGTACTCGGTCGACAAGGAAGGAAATCTTATTTCGTCTCTCCGTTTTGTTCGTATGAAAATTTCCTTTAAATTTTACATGTGTCTTGCTCATGCATTTTTACGAATGCTTAAGTGGACGACATCGGAACGGCAATGAAAATTGAGATAACACTGGAAAGCACTGGCACTACCAACTATGGTAGTATGTGTATGCATAAATCGTGCATCATCTTTTGTAAACGTGTAGCCTCCTTGTTGCGGAGAAACTTGCTGGAATATTCCAGCTAGCAGCATACATAGCACTGTCCATTTAAAAGAATCGGATTGCCCTTTGCTTGTACTTGTGTTAGGTATGTACATGTTCTATAGGTCTTTGAATAGGTTTAGTCTTCTATTCTATGCGTATTGTTATCATCACTTTTAAAAGACACGTAACGTTGTAAATTCGAATTGGTTGGACTGGAGAAATTGCCATAATCCTGTTTGCACGATGACAATGTTCCTCTCAATAGGAAGCGAAACGTTGTATGGCACATCATTTTTAGCAGTGGAAATTATTATGTCCGAGTATGCATGTACGCAGTTGTTGAACAATGTGCGCTATTACTATTCTACTTGGTTGGTGTAATGAAATCGCAATAAGATTACATTTTATGTGGACTGACGGACTGTGGAGCTATGCGTTTGCATTTCGTTCCTTATGTGATAGAAAGCACATTTATGCGAATAAAAGTCATTTGCAAATGGCAAAGCTATTGCGTCGTCTTTCTAGCTGTTCCAGTTCCAGCTCGTTTGGAAATGGGGGAGTGCAAAAACTGGAATACTTTCTTTGGTATTTTGCTACCATCTCGACGATGGTGCACCAAGGAATGATGATGGAGGCAAAAGGAGAACAAAAAGAGTAAAAAATGTACAAAAAAGATGAAAAGACCAGTTTTGTTATTTACAATGGAACCGTGTCGAGCTTGTTTTTCGTGTTTAGCATTTTTACTGTTAAAAAAGAACAATATACTGCTGCATGGGGGTGGCCTGCTCGGGTACTACTTCCATTGATGAGCCACTGCCACACGCTTCCAAACTTCCATATATAGTGTACCACTAAGGCTGCTGGAACTGGTGTGATGGAATGGAGGCTTTATAATAAAATACTATAAGAAAAATAGTTGCTTTTTTGGAAGACGAAGAAGAAGCTTACAAACCATTAATATAACAAATGATATGACCTACATATATAAAATTCATGAACATGTTTCTTTTGCGTTCGCTCCAGGAATCTAGCGTAATGAAAGCATAGACTGTGGACAACAATACCAACATGACATGTTTCTTTTTTCTCCATTTATTATGGTGCTCAGCTCTCCCAACAAAATGGACAACAACTGTGGACCCGTGAGGGCTGTGCTGTATAGCTGCATCACTTTATGGGCATGTAGGAGTAGAATTTTTTTTGAAGAGCGTGTAGAAAAAATACGCCATTTGTATTCGTAACGACCTAATACGGCTCAATTTACCAAGAAAAATGGAGAATGGAGATGTTTACTGTAAATGTCATGTTAGATACAAGACAATTCCACGTTTGATTCGCAGTCATATTTGCTCTATTATTTAGCTGGGTTGCAAAATAAACAAGCATCTACGAGCTCAGATGCTATACTTGCTTCCAAGTTTGAAAACATAATTTTTCGCAAAAAAAATTGGAGGAAGGCGGAAAAGAATGAAGAGATGCATCCGTCACTGCGTATTTTAAAAGGGAAATCGACGTATGAAATTATGTGTATTTTGGCTAATGTCCATTTACTCAGCTATTTTCAAAATCATAACATAACGAAAAGTTATTGATATTTGAATCAGTATGTGATCCCAGCTGTATTAAAATAAAATGATCTAGGCCATCAAACACATTAAGTGAGTTATTTAACACCAACCATAAATCAGCTTCGTGTAACAATACAATACCCATCCGTTTCCACTCTGCCTGCGCTCGGTTCTCACTTCATTGGATTTGCCATAAAAACTAATATTTGATGCGTGCTCAAAATTGTTCATCTAACGCATTAGTGTAAAATATTTTCAAACTTTTTTCCTCCAAAATTCCACCAAAGCTTTACAGCTGTCAAAAAATTTCAATCAGTCTTTCCTACAGCTATTCAACCTAACCATTTTTGCTCTTTTTTAACCTTTTAATTTACCAAATGGGAATTACGTTCTCTCCTCAAACATAACGCACGCATGCAATGCTCTCATGAATTTTACTATGAGAATAATGTGTTGACAAAGTTTTAATGCCAAAGCCAACCTGACTCATCTTCCAGCTCGAGTATACTAAATCAAATTGTAGTATTCCACGTAGAGAGCAGAGCACAAAGCTATGTTCATGTTGGTTAAATGTTTATCATCATGCAATGGGAAATGTTGTGCCAAAATTTGCAGTTTGTAGCCGGATCTTTCTAGTATAAAATCAAGCGTGCATATTTATTTGTCATCCAAACCATAATAAAGAGATAAATAGCTACGCCAAAATGTTGTGTTATATGGAACAAGCTGAAACGACGTACGAACTAACTTGATGCACACACTGCAAAAAACATGATTATTTCATAATGTAACCCGTTGTTATTGTCCTTTTGGAGCTGGACAGTGGACACTTTATAAAAATTAATTCAATATCAAATGACAATACATAGCAAACGTTTCATCGTCAGATTAACTGGCATGATTTCAACATATCGACAAGCTAAATTCTTTCATCAGCGTATTTCATACGTGTAAGATAGCTACCAATCTTTTTTCTTGTTGACCCATCATATATTTTCAATGTTGCGTGACCACTTCTTTTCACTTGTCCAATTTAACTTTTTGACACTGGTGAACCAGCTCCATAGCATTGGTGTTGCTCTAGGTCCAGCAGAAGTCATGAGGCAGCATTGGTTTAGTGCATAGTAATCATAAGTGTCAAGACTGGATTTGTGAATTTTTCCAAAACACTACTGCTCTGTTACTTACTTGCTAGGCATGATAAAGTGAGGTACATATGTACTTCCAACTATCCACCATAAAAACCGGTACGGTGTTTTTAAACTCCTGTTTTTAGGTAGGTGACTAGGTAATTTTTGAGAACTGACACGACAGGTTGAGCAAAAACCATCATGAAGAATTGCCAGCCAACCAGCATGCATCAACTGCATAAACATCTTTTAATACTGGGCTGCATTCAACACTGTACAGTCAAGAAGACATTGAAGATGTATAGTCTGGCCGTAACATCAACAAAAAATATTTATCACAAGGAGATAGAAATGTGTTTACTCACTTTAATAAACTATACTTAATATGAAAGGTTTTGTGAAGCTCAGATATTTTTTAGAGCTCTAAAACCTCCAACAAGCAGAACCAGTATCCAGACCCAGCTCATGAATCAAACGAAGGAATTGAATGGCTGACGGGTTGCATGCATGCATGCATTCATGTATGCATATATATTTTTCGCAAACGAGCATAAAATGCGAACTAAAAACATTTCCCCGAAAAACTGAACAGAGCAGACAAGAAGAGTCCAAAAGTTTTCTTTTTTGTAGAATCTAGGCTAAGCCTTATGAAGCCTTCTGGATGCGGCTTTAAAAAAATCTTTATTGACGCTTTTTCTGCTAAGAAATCCTCATCTGCTACTCTGTATAAAATGGTGCATCCTTCATCCATCGGGAGATATATATCACATCACTATTCCCCAAAATATGTGTGCACCTGTTTACCAGAAAAGTTTGCTCTCATAAAACACACTTGTGCATACAAAGTTATAGTTTTAGGTAGGCAAACAAATATCCTCCATTTTTAATAATTCCGCTATGAAAGGGATATTGAGAGAAGGAAAAGCAAGCAAGCATGCAGCTATCCTGTTACACAATCAGTGATTACGACATGAGTATCATCAACAGTTGTGATTGTGTATACCTTGCCGATGCTTTATGCATTCTCCATCTATCTCACTCGCATCCTATGAAATAAATTATTTCTTAATTATATTTGAATGGCTGCCATTTAAGTATGAAGCTCAACCATTCTAGACAAGCCATATAGTAGTAGCCAGATCCAGTTTCAAAACAACCAAGTTCACAGGAAAAAAGATTTAATTATCAATCATTCCATCATACATATCGTCTGAGACAGGATAACAGAGTTAGATATTTGTTTGCTAACTCAAAACAACGAAAACAAAACAGTTCCATTCCAATAATGCTGTTGCCTGTTGCCAAACCATTTAGCAACGTATGTACCTGGTGGAAAAGGAAAGGTTGTAGGTACATTCGACTTGCGGACTGCTGACGTAAACTTGGAAAAGTACATACCTACCTAAAATCTTATTTAGACTGTCGATTCAATGTGTGTATAAGTATTTAAGGATGTATGAATGAAACCGAAAGGGAAGGAAGGATGAAAATCATTGCGAATTTCAACCATATGCTATTATGTGGTATATCTAGCCAACCCTTGTTTAAACCGGCCTCTACATACCTGCAGGTAATGCAGCCAGCATAACAACCAACCTGAGGGAGAACTGCACACGAATTCCAGTTTTAGAATATTATGTGAGGCTCGATTTGATTCTCTTTAATGGTGCTAGAGTATGGGAGTTTAAATGCCAAAAGTTATGATAGCAACGACGTAGAAAATAAGGAGGAAAATTGTATTGTGGAAAAAGAGGAGCGACGCACGCACACCAACATAAACACATGTCATTACTGCTTTGCAACACCGGCACTGATTGACGGCTCTACATAACAATGGATGTTTATGACGAGAAGCCTACAAACTGCACGTTGTGTGCATGAATAATGGTCACATCTCTTGTCTCCTACCCCAAAGCGTAATAATGTACACTCTTCGAAAACTCCAGCCAGCTAGTTAGCATAGGCTGTAATTTTCCGTCTCACAAACGCACACTCAATTTCAATCAATATGAACGCAAGAGCTTTTTGCAAAATTGTTTTGAAACGAGTTAAAAATACTTTTGCTAACCGCACTTTATACTATTTACTAGTATTTACTGTTCTAGGATCAAACCAATCAATGCCTTACATCACATTATGGCTCGTACTTGAAGTTTGGATTTCCTCATTCCCATAATATTAATAAATAAAAATTATTAGGTCTAACGTGCAGGCAGAAGGTTTCCAAAAAAAGTTGACGTATAGTTTACTAAAGGCAACCACAGAGCATACGAGCAAAAATACGCAAAATAAAATGCGGAAAAGCCATGAGAAAGCTGGTTTTGAGTAAATTGGATAAAACTGAGCTCTAGAATTGAGTTTCATGCTTTTTTGATACCCAACAACGCCTGAAGAATTTGGTTAATAGTGTAAGGTAAGGTAATGGCATTATGGTTAAATATGTCAGGTAGAAAATCTTACCTTTCATTTGTTTACATTTTATCCAACAGTCCATGTTTCTAACAAGCTATATATATTATTACAAGTATATATAATAATATGTATATTTTAACAAAAAAAAACGCTTACAATGTGGTTTACTTATAATACCAACTAATTTAGTTGGTCAGGTACGGTAACAAGAGGTAAACTGCTGAAGCAGACTAGAACTTCAAACTAGCATGCTTTATGATTCCTTTTTCTCTGGAGAAATAGCTCACCAGGAAGCCGTTTGTTAGGCGGACTACATCCGGTAACGTTACATGCTTCTCCATTTACCATCCAACAGGAAAGTTTATGCAGTGCCTTAATAATAAGAGCGAAATACCCGAGAAGGAAGCCAGGAAAATTCCGCATAGCCCAGAGAACAAAAATCCGTTTTAGTGTAATATGATTTTCTATGTAATAAAAATCTGAACCTTGAGAGCGTGGCATATTCACTGCTCAGTTTTTGCTTTCATACATTGATCATGAGGACGCGCATACATGGTTGATTCTAATAGCGTAACTTTGTTGGCAGCTTGGTTCATATCATTGGATGGTCAAGAATGTACGCGTATCATAGCTCACATCAGGATCAGAGTATGCTGGAAAAATAATAAGGATGATTTCTGATATTACATCATGAAAGGTATATGCATAAAAGTTGACGAAAAGAAGCCATAATGTTATTGATCACCTTTATTTTTTCCTTTGTCTAAATTGTAACAATATCCTTTGCTCTGTAACCCTAGACGTAAGTTTAATAATACGTATGTAAGATATATATGACTAATATGACGCATCTTTCACTAAAAGAGAATAGAACTGCTCTGGTCTCCTTTTACTATCATATTCTTGTTAGCGATGTGTGATCTACGCTTTACTTTTTCCTGTCTTGACTTTGACTCGTGGTGAAGTGGAGTTGACTTTATTCTTCAATAATGAAGATAATAAAGTACTATCTCTCAAGGGTATTTCCTATACTTTTTCCCATCTTCTCGTTATAAGCCCAACAAATGGGAACTCTTGTGTTCACATGCTGTTCCTTTGTAAAAGTTAGTTGCAACACAAAAAACTAGTAATCCTTTTTTTCTATGTGATGGAGGAGAAAGCTTAGACAAAAGGGTTTTTAGGTTTCCATTTTCTATATGTAATGTACGTTCCAATTTAAACTGAAGCCAGAAAGTATAAGACGCTCTATAAAGACTTTATTTTGGGAAGGACAACTAATGGGCAGAGCATTAAGAATGAAAGAAAGAACTAAGAAGTGGAGCAGTATAGTCATTGAGAGTTAAGTAAGCGAAATATCAGAGTAGAGTGGGCCAGAGCACGCGAAAGAAGGAGAGAAAGTCAACCAAAAGAAGAAGTAAAGTAAATACTAAAAGGAGAGTTTTCTAGAAAGGGATTCTTCAGCATAGAGCTATAGAAAAGTTTCTATTGTATGGTATATGGTGAGCAAGTAAGTGGGAAAATGCACTAGTGATTGCACTTCAGTTAAGGATCTGCAGCAGCAAATAACATAACCCGTTACGTTATGCATATTCCGTGCCTGCCTACATATTAGATCGGAAGTAATAGCAATACACACTTTCTTTCGAGAAATGGAATGTTTGTTTACCAGACTGTAATATGGAAAAGGAAATTGCCATTAAAGCTGTACTTGTTTTTGACGTGGCATGAGAGAATACGAAAAAAGTAAACATGAAACTAGTCCACTCTGTCTTCTCAAAGGAAATGGAAACATGCTGGGTGAATAAGAGAGTTTCTGGAACTGAGCTTATAACTTGATTTTTTACGAAATCTTCCATACACTCAAAAAAGTAACCATCCACATCCAATCCACCATCATCATCATCAACAGAATCTTTCTCATTTTTGCTAGCAGACAAAACTGCGTGAAGTGAAGCAGAAGACTTGTGTGACGTTGTATAAATGAAGTAACATTTTCATTCCATGGAAAGCTGGCGGTTATAGTGTGTGGGATGAAAATGATGAGATGAAAGCTGGAAACGTGTAAAAAATATACACGCTTTCTCCGCACTTTTACCCACCCGCAGTTATCTTATTTATCCTGGCCCGATGTCAGCATCATTGTATTAATGGCAGAGACGATGGGGAAAGCATAGAATTGGGGATGCGAGTTGTGAACCAATGACGATAGATTTTTATCAGACCATGCTGGCAAAGATGAACTACTTCCATCTGTGTGCTTAACGTTCGCCATTAGACTTTCTGATATTTGATCTGGGTATACCAAAGTCATTCATCCGTAATGTTAAACAGCTTTTAAACATTACTCAAAATGTATGCTACTCCGTGCCGTTGTTTCGAAATTAACTGTAAAAATATATCAAACTATATATAGCCCACGAATATACCTTCATCAGTCATACTAATATTTACGATATGAGAGGTGTGTTGTGATTTTGTATCCAGTTTGAATACACACCACATACATTATTTGGTAATGACAAAATAGTATGAATAAAAATGTAATGCAATATGCGTGTTTTTGTAGTTGGTACTTTTGATAGTTTCATATAATCTAAGTGCGGTTATAGTCATGATAATGGAAGCCACAAATATATAAAAGCATATTCATAGCCAGACCAAAGGTTGGAGGTATTTGAGTGCTTCCCCTAGTAATAAATTCCATCTAATTTTTTTCCTTTTAATTTTCCTCATAATATGATCGTTTATTGCAAACGCATTTCATAATGGATAAATGACTGTACTACAACTCAGTTCTTTTGCCGCAAACAAAATGTATTACGTCAGTTTCTGTACATACACTTATATATAAAAACACCATCATCATTTTCATAACACATATATGATCATCAAATACACTAATGCATTCCATGAAAATGAAGTCAGTGGGTAGTGGGCTAGTAGGTACCACAAACACTTGAAAGTTTACCCAATGAGAATAAAATAAATTGCATGAAATGTGTACCTACCTCCCTGAGCATAAAGGAAGCTTCCAGTTTTTTCAAAAACTCTTATGATTCAGGCTTTGTACATTTGATTCCACATAAATGCCCTTTGGTGTCGACCTTTGATGCTTTAAAAAATGTGCCAGAATTTTCTTTCTCAAGTGGAATAGCTACTAACTAATGCAACGTAGTATAAACAAGTTAGTATGCGTATTTAATAATTGGTTGTCCAAGTATATGAGCCGTTGCATAAAATATATTATGCTTGATTTAATAATAACAACAAAGCAGCCGATGCAGAAAGGAATTCCTTTCAAAATGATGGTCAATAGGTACGCATGGACCCGATATGAAATTATGCTGATACAATGCCGACATTGTGAATGAAAGCAAAGTAACAAAAAAAAGATTTCTTACCAGAGAATAACTTCCCAGAAAATGTGTTTTCTTGATTTGGAGCGTAGCTGAGTCTGTTCCACACGGCGAGACGTACGTACGTAATTTTAGTAGCACCAATAATAAGTGTTCCTTTAGTCAATCAGTCCTTTTCACTTGATGTGACGTTTTTTTTGCAGGCGATAATCAATTCGACGAAAAATAGAGTTCTTTAGAAAAACGAGTATATATATTTTTGCATCATACGCGAGAGACGATTTTGCAACGAAAAAACTAGGTCAGTTAAGTTTGCCCTCTGCTTTGATTTCTTACAAATTTATTATACTAGAGAAATACAAGGTACAAAAATGAGATAATGGATTTGTATACTTTTTTCCTCTTGTAAAAAACTAATCGAAAGTTAGAGCTACTATACTTTTATTAGTACAATACAATCACGATCCGAGAGTTAATTAGGTAGTATATATTTACGAACAACGCTGACGATAAATGGTGAAAAATAATGCTGACTGGTTGGTTTCCGATAACGTATCTTATATGAAATATAACAATCTTTTGTTTGGAGAAATCAGTTTTCGATAACGTGAACGTGTAACAATTATACGGTACAGCTTTGTTTACGAAAAGAGTTGAAAAAATATATATTGTATATTATGGAGATAGGTTGATTAGATTAACATCGAAATATGTTTATGTAAAAAAATTCTGGTTGGTATTTCAACTTTCTCTGTTCCCTACAAAGACATTGAACATTAAGTAAGGTGTATTACGAGTAAGGAGTACAAAAAACGATTTCTTTATCGACAGCGGAACTTTAGAGTAAAAACTAAAAAATGAATAACTCAGTAGTACAATCTATTTTTGGCTGGAACTCAACTTTCTTATATGGAACTGAGATGGTGACTTATGTATGTCTATATCTGACTTGACAAAGGGTTAAATGAGTGAGGTGACTTTTATTGATAATGGAAACAAAGTCTGCAATCTGATGATGATGTTGATGATGCCGGATAAAAGCAGTCGGTTCTCTCTCTCTCTCTCCGCCTTGATTGACAAACGATCAGCAAACTAGTGAAAGTGGTGATGTTGATTAGTCAGAGTTTTACTGATGTTGCTTTATTGGTTCTTCTTGAGAATAATATCAATACTATGGTATATATTGATATTATTGTTTGGTGATGTTGACAGAAGATTGAGATAAATCTTGCAAGAAGAATACTTGTGTCTTGTAATGCTGCTGCTCTTCAACTGGAGAAAAAATGGATGGTAGAGCCTGGTCTGATCTGATGATGTGAGATGCTCAGATACAATTTTTAATGCAGTTTTTGTTGAGAGATGCAAGACGTTCGTCCGTGCGTGTGAGCGACCATGGGAATGAAACTACTGACTGAATGACTGAGAGCTTGGAACACTGCGAAAAATATCCAGCAGGAGCAATAACAGCAGCATAGCATGAGTTGACGATGATGATGGCTATGACGAAGAACGAGAAAAAGCATGCATTGCATATGGGGACCGAGCTGCGAGCTGAGCTTCATCCATGGAGAAGCGAAATGAAACGCTTTGGTGGCTTTATAAGGCAGTAAGTAAGCACGAGCAATGCATTGGTTTGGTATAGTAGTATGGAAGTCTGCCCACACACACACACCGTGTGTATATGTTCCCATTCATACACCACGAACACTAATACAAATGGTATTTTTACAGAAGAGCAGCATATTCCCATAAATATCCAGATGATACCGTGAAACGTAAGACTTTTGCTGTTCGTGCTAGTCCCTATCAAAGTGTTTGTTATGTTATCAGTGTTATACCCACACACGGGCTCAAACAAAACCATGTACGCCTCCAAATGCAAAAGCGTAGTGCTAACGGCATCATTGGCATGTGGTTTGGTTTAGTCAATGTGTATTAGTAGAGTTGTATTTGTATGAGATGATGAACAAAACTCAAGTTAAGTTAGTTGAAGCAGCTTTAGTAGCAAGGAATTAGAAGAAACTCGGCGTTCCACTGCTTTTGCTCATTTTTCGATCGTGCCGTGTAGAAAATGGAATAGTTTTGTATGCTCGAGTCTTTTTTAGCTTTTTTAAGTCGCTGGTTTGCATGCCAAATGCCAACTTGACTCACTAGAATAACTACTGTGCTATATAGCTTGCAGGTTTAGGCTTTTAGTTTCCTGTACATTACTTATGAAAGACTTTATTTATACACTGAAACAAGTGGAGTTTGTGTATATTTTGAGCTTTGATGTGATGGTGCATGCATGTTGTTCTCCCTTGTTTCTTCAGTTTGGATAAAATTACTGCAAAATTCAGTGGGTATAATAGACGGAGCAAATAATCAACCAAGTTCACTTTTCTTTTGGGTTGCGTTGCTTGCTGCAATGACGGGAAATAATAAAGAATCGACAGACTGCTGTGATTTTTGTAAATGTTGTTCAATAATGAATAGAAATCCGCACATAAAGCGTGAAAGATTGCGATGCAAAGGCACGTAGAATGGAATCTCATATTACCATGAAATGGACATGCCTCACATTTCCTATGCGTATAAACAAACTAAAAGCGCAGAAAATTGTGAGACCAGGAAAATGTGTTGGTTTAAATGAGGCTGAAGTAGTGGATGAAGATGTTAAAACTGATAGAGTAGAGAGAATGTTCATACCTACCTTATCTTAGCATAAACATCGAATAGGTAAATGTACATAACAATATGTCTGGATATAATGTGGACATGCCGTATCCCTGTCAGCATTTAACGAGTATGCTAAAATAAAAAAGTTGTGAAGAATTCTTAAGACTGTTATTCCTCTTTACTGCGGGTGTTCTGTTGATAAAAAAGATTAGCATGAATGTCTTCCTATTGAATTTAGCTAAGCTTTTTACGGATAAGGGCTCCAGTGTAGGTAGACAATAGTATTATTATGAGTGCTGAATGCTTATAAAGATTATTGGTAGCATGTGCAGCTCTACCATACAGAAGGAGAGAATGCATAATAGCATTCTGCTGGAAACTGTATGATTGCAGTGAGAGTAAAGCTCCAATTCAGAACAGTAGCTTTGTAGTCGAATGGTTTCTAAAGCTTTTCTACAAACAGAAAGATAGTTTCAGTTTTTAATACTGATCAAGCTTTCAGGAATTGAATTGCAGTGAAAACATGGAGATTAGCGCATCTTCATTAAAAGTATGATGATGATGATGGCTTATTGTTTCGTTTGACGACAACTACAGTATAATCTGCTAAATTCATTTGCAAAATGCCAAATTTTCACTCCAAGGAAGCTGAAGCGTATTTCGATATTAAATGTGATAATACATGGTTTATCTCAATTATTTCAGTCGATATTCTTTCCAAACTTTACTCTAGCTTTAAGTCATAAGTTTTCGTATCACCTTCTTTGATATTAATTATTTTGGCAGCAATGAATGATCATAAGAACGTTGAAATTTTTCGTACATAGTAATAAAAAGTTTGTATGCATATTATTCAATGGAAATTTAATTAACGATACATTTTTCTGATTTCTCGGTATCACATAAAATTAAATACAATGTTTTGAATCAAACGTTTTAATAGTACCAACTACAGAACAAATATATTTGAGCTGATTTTCCACGAAATACAGCTTGTTATTTTGACAAATATCTTTTGGCCCAACCTTATTGAACGATTCATGCGCTACAGTCCCCAGTAATGTGCAAGGCATTCACATGTTATTTAATACCTACTGTACTATTGCTGATTATATTGTTACCCAATCCATACACACGTAACATTAGCCGTGTATTATATCTCAGCAGATTTTCTCAGCATTGTTACTTGACGAGAACTTAGTCTACACTGAGAATACGTCACAAGTATTTAATTGTAATAATTGTTCATGTTGGCATCTGAAATAGATTTAATGTTCCAGCAACAAGGTATCGTTTAATTCTCACCCAACCAACCATATTATGTTACGTTTGTACATAAAGAATTATCCTGTCTAAAATGAAACTGGTCAGTAACAACAAGGATCACTGAAATCAAATCCGTAAAAAACGACGAGATTTAAAACGTTGATGTTTACTATTTACATGGCTTTAGTGTGATGTGCATATACTTTCATTAAAAATGATACACCTATTTATACCATTTATACCCTTGCTACCACATAACTAGTCAACCAGTGGCAGCTACACCGAAGGCAAATCTGTCATTTCCATATACCAGCATTTACTAACAGCAATATATTTTTGACTAACCAGAGGTTATCCAGGTTTTTATCTCTCTCCGTATATGAAATCATGTTAGTCATTACAAACTACAATGCAGTGAAGGTAAGAAGGTATATTCTACCTTTGGGACATTTATCTCTCCTCACATTTTGCATGCACGCATGCAAATAAACGTACCTCGTCTGCAGTCATCACATCACCGTCATCATTCGACTGCATTGTACTCAAAATGAGTGAGTTATAGCTTTACATATATAAAGCACAGTGTACAATTTGAATTCGACTACTGTCGCTGTCACTCTTGTACACGATTTAAAAGATCATCTGGAGAATTTTGCATGGAGTACTATTATGGATGGAGTGTTGAGCATTGCGAAACGCCCCACTATAAAAGTGGATGTAGGATGATGATGGTTGCTCTTCTCTGTCGTATTAAATGGAAAATTTTCCAACAGCTGGAAGGTAATCTTTAGCTTGCGAAGGAATAATATCATTTCATAGCCATCAAATGTCAAGAAGACCTACATCATCATGCATAACATGCTGTGTAACAAACAACTTCACAATGCTAACTTTCCTTATAGTGAAATGTGCAATATTGCTTTCCAACGTCAGTTTCAGCTTGTTAAGCTCAATTGTATGCTTACGTTTTGCATCATAAGATATTTGTTTTTATGGACATTGAAGACGACATTTCGTTCCAGAATTTTGAAGGCTACTGGGTACACAGTAGGTGTAAGTACAGAGTTGTACTTGCGAATTAAACAATAGCCCATTATCTACTAATGCAATATATTATTATAATTTGAAGCAGGCACATTACATGCAATGCTTAAGTGGGTTGTGGAATGAGTTGGAGATCCACCGTATCTGTAAATGCATCTTTATACTAAAATATTGCTTCAAACATTATAGGACATATAGGTGGACAAACCTGTGATAATAATTACTGTAAAATTCTTTGATTGTAGTGATATTTGCAATAAATGTCATTAAAATGTTTTTGCCTTTTGCTTATAAATTAAAAGTGACAAAGTTTGCGAGTATGATGATGTACCGCCTAAAATATATGGACTCGACCATACTTTATACTCTCGAATAATGTGATTGTAAATACTATAATTGTTGTATGCAACTCTCGATGTACGTATTATCTACAATGTTAATACATAATATTAGAGTGTTATATCCCATCTACTTACTAATGCAAGAGGTACTGGATTACATAGTTTGCTTGCTACTACGTATTTTGTCCAGCTCAGTAAATAAATACACGACATTTTTTGGACTTCCAATACTCTCATCCATTCCAGAGGAAAATAACAAGTAGTAATTGACATTGAAACTGACGGCGCAATTAATGATGATGCGGCGAAATCATGTTTGCATTATATCTCAAAATTACTGTGGTCATTATAAAGCATATATGCATTGTAATAATATAGTACGAGTGAATTATGAAGTTTGTGCATTCATATATTTCAACATTCATTAATTTGTACAAATTTCCAAAGCCGCAAAAACTGAATGGAATAGATTATGTCATATATACGATACAAAAGGACTGATAAGTATAATATGCTAATGTCAAATGTACTTTGTTCATCTTCATCCTACGTCTGACTGAGAATGACTCACGAAATGCATCATAACGCATAAAGCAAAAATGACGTTTTGTGCAATAAAAATACACTTATACCTAACAGCATGCAATGCGAGCTAACGTAAGAGGAGAAATGTCTTTTATGCTACTTTTTTTCCATTTGACACAGTTTGTTATTACGTTTTTTAATGGCAACCTTGATCTTTTTGCGTATTAACAGACATAAAACGTCTAGTGTAGCCCTTGTGGGCCATGACATGAGTAAAAATATGTCTGGCAGTGAATGAAACTAGTCTAAATTCCAAATTTTGTAGTGACTTTCCTCCAGAGTAGCCTTTATTTCAATCGCATGTATTTTCCTTTAGCTATTATTAGACATTAAATTGCTTCACATCACAGGAGGCACGAGATCGTGTTGCGTTGATTTTAAAACCATCACATCAAGGTCCCCACTGAAGCTACAGTAGTACCGCTTTGTTTTAGTACTACTTATTATTCCTGTACAATGCTCTGGTATGGATAATATGGTTAAATGGTAAAACTCAATTTAAGATGATTACAATTAAATCTCATAAAAAGACATTCCTGAACTAAAGCTTAGCGATAGTGGTGTCGCCAATCTCCTAATGATGATAACAGCTACCTACTGAAATACTTTACATGCCGCACGTGTTTGTAATGAAAGTTGTAGAAATAATAAAATTATTATGATTCATTTTATAGTCTAAAGATATCATAAACCAAAGCAAACTCATAATTCATGCAATCAACTGCTTGTGGGCTACATACGGGTGTTCTTGTTGTTTTGTTTTTGTCAAAATAAATTGTGCTACACTTGTGTTGTATTTCAATTAATGGAGAACTACATGTGTACTAAATATCAAACAAAAATGGAAGGCCTGAATGAAATGCATTGCAAAACTTTTATGACTTTTCTAGCACTTGTATGGTAAATGAAATTATTAATTTCTTTAAATCATAGCCATTACATTTTAAACATCATTTAAAAAATTGAATGTCAACTTTAAGCATCTTCCTCCGTCATAAGGACAGTTTCTGTCTGCACGTTCTTGTTATTTGCTAAAAATGTGGACAAAATCAACAACACGCATTGCATTGTATCCAGTGTACTGCGTCATCCTTGAATGCCAACCAAACCATGAATGCTTTTATGTGAAACTTGCTTCTGCATGCAAGAAGACCACAATCAAGCGTTTAGCTTCCCTCCTATTACAATGTACTATATTTCGCACCAAATTCGCCAGATCCTACACAGCAGCTTGCATCACATCACAACACAACATGGAATGATACACGATACACACACCAAAAGCTGTTGAAGACCATTCAGGATGATGGTCACGATGATAAAGATTGTTAAAGCTGGAAAGGGTAAAAGAAGGGCATTGCTAGGCAGGAGTAAAAACTTGTCTCTCTCAAAAGATCTGATCTGATCACATCAACTCGTATGCCTGCTACTTGAAAAAATATACAACAGAGAATAGCAATGCAGTATAATAAAGCAGGTTTTATGTGATTACACAGTGATAAATTTACTAGTTATTCCAGAAGAGCACATTGTGTTGTAAGTAAATATAGGGAACTATGCGCATCAATGTTGTTGAGGCTGCTGAGGAGAGATGAATCTATTGAAAAAACAGCGGGCTGCTTACGTAACCGTATCCAGTAATGTGCTTAATATGCAAAGCTATTGAATCCACTTATCCATCCATCTGAATCGAGGTGGACTCTTATGCTGGTCTTGAACATGGTAAATGTTTCTATTACATGTATATAGTAATATTAAATCAGCGAGTATTTATCAGCACCATTTAATGCACTATGGAATCCCTTTAAAGAATATTATGAAAAACAAGTTAATATTTTTCACGAAATGTGCTGAGCTTGCGTAACCTAATAGTATTGTGACTTTGAAAAAAACAAAATAAGTACATGACTGCAAATTGTAATCTTCTCGCCTACTTGACTAGTGCTAACTTGCAATCTCTGTAGCTGGTGGCTGGAAATGCTGATTTTCCAGGAAAAGTTAGACGTAAGAAACTGTAGGGTTTTTTGAGACTATCATTTTTTATTCTTTCCTTGTTGACTGTGAACAAGAGGATTGTGAACAACATGATTCTCTGGTAGTAGTGGCTACTTTAGCTGATGGCAGTTTGACACGTTGCAATTTTTTAAAGTCAAATTAGTACCAATTTTCATCTCGTTGGGAAATTCTAATCATGGTCATGTGCATGGAGAAACTGGAACTTGGGTTATTATATTATGAACGTGTAAAAACACGTTTGAACGTTCTTACCACGTATCCTTAACAGTAGGGGTTATATTATAAACGTTAAAACAACCGGTTGGTCGTACTTTCAGCAGATCGAACCACCTTTATTTCTGGCTGTATTTTATAGGATGAAAAACGGTTATATACGACATGATTTTTCAGGACGAAAGAGATACAACAACAAATTCACACATTGTATGCATGGATGCATTGATTAGGATGGTGTGTGAGGATTTACAGGATATTTAAATCCAGAAAACCGACAGCCCGACCGTCACTTCATATTACTCGTCCTTCAGGTTCTCCAGAGAAGGAAAAATGTTTGCTTTTCTCTGTTAGCATGCAAAATATATATAGGATGCCGCATGCATAAATAATCTCAGCTCACAATTTGCATTGGAAAACATAGTTTGGAGAGGATGCAAAATACTTACAGCACCTCAACAATACATGTGATTTTCACGAGTGATCGGACATATGACGACAAGGATGAAAATGAGGTTTAGCGTGTGCATGACGTGCTGTTTCTCAAACGAGAAACTCAGAGCCGGATTTTAAAACTTTAAAACCTGTTGGATAGAAGAAAACCGACTCTTCATGTTTTATTATTGAACAAGGTGAAAAATTATTGCTAAACCGGAGCATTCGCAAAAAAATATGCAACTGGAGAAGGCTATTATATCTACCGAATGAAGTGAGTAAAATGCTCCATATATTTGTCCTCTCAGTATATATCGAAACGGCTTGCATAATATATCCTTGTTTTTTTACATACAGGAATGATTTTGTGTGTGAAACAGAGCAGAATTTCCAGGAATGCCGAGTCGTCAAAATCAAAGCGAGAGAAATAATATCAATTATTATGTATGGTTGTATCAATTAACTTCCATGATCTTTCATATAACCTGATCTGGCTGTTCTGCTGGACCATGACGGAAAATATTCATGGTGCATGTTGTCAAACTGAATAAAATAACCAATCTTTCCTCATTTCAAGTAAACAAACATTAACAAAAAGATAATAAATAAATGGGATGGTCCACCCAGCCAACCAATCAAAACCATTGATACTACACTTACTTGCTTGTACAAACTTCAGCTTTGGTTGATTACAAAGAATTATTATGCTCAATTCTGGACACTGATGTTGTCTAAGATCTTGGAAAGTTTGTTATGTTTTGTGTTCTCTGGAGACTTGTGTCTTTTCACATCGATTTTTCTAGATCATTAATATGATTTTCCGTGTACACGTGGATTTATGAATGGTACGGCATGATGTAGAAAAGTACGACGCATTGATTGAGTTAATGAAAAGTGCATTGAAAACTTTAAAGTACTCATGATTTTTCCTTAAAACCTGCACGTTTTTGTGTTTTGAATGGTTTGTGGAATTTGCCAACACAATTCTTATTATACATACGCAAAGTTGCAATCTAAATTACATAAAAGTTTGAGTGTCAATGATATATTATAATACTTGTATGCAAATTATTTTACACAGATGTGCAATGCGCCTGTGATGCAGCATTCTATAAATTTGCACCTTATCGAACAAGTGTTCGCCTTATACAGGTGTTACAATGAAAATAGAAATAATGAAGAGAAATAACAAATAACCCAATAAACTGACAGGTTGGAGAATTGAGAACGTGGCTTTTCATCATTGAAACAACAGATAAAATTTTGTTACATGCATAGTGTGCCAGTCATTTTGAAATGCAATCTTATCGTATCATTATTATCGTAATGGTTAGCAATATAAACTTTGTTGCCTGGAATTTGTTTTCAAGTGGGTTTCACTTGAAAGATTCAAATAAATTGAAAATATGAACTTTGCTTTGTAAACGACGCAATTTCTAGCACAATTACAGGATGCAATTTGGATTGTGACACGAGTTGTAAAAGGATTATTGAATGTATAACCTACGTTTTAAACTTGACGTTGACACAGTAAAATAATTGTATTGTACATTTCACTTCTACGTATATAGGTATACAATTGAGATTCATAAATTAATATATTTTAAATCTGGTCCGTGCATACTTGCAGTTAAATTTTTTTATTGTAATTCATTCAGTTCGGTTCGAAATCACGGCATACCATTAATGAAATTCGTCTGGAATGGTGGTTTGAAACGTTTAAACCTCAACTGCTTGTAACTCGTAGTAAACGCATCTTTACTCATATTCCTATAATGGTTAAGCGATTCCGAAAATCTCGCTAGAATTAACATCCACGATCCACCCCTCCATCATTCTAACCTTAAAACACATTGGTCTCATATTTCTGGTTTTTCTCTTTACAAATGGTTTTGCTATGCAAATTTATAAAACTGAATCCTACAGTTTCGATGTACAAAATGTATACATAATTTAACATAATGTTAATATATAAACCATGCACATTTTCAGTTGCATGTTTGTTCTTTCAGTTTTTAGTTCAAGACTACATCCACCCAACCATATCCGCACACCATGAAGTTCGATATTACACCACGGTTTCAAATTTCATTGTTTAATAAAAACTGTTTGTGTTTGACGAGTGCTAATTATACATTTTATCCAGGTACATTCTATTCTGAAATATAGCTACACCAATATATGAGGGTATTGTCTACATTTCCGTTTTAAATTTATTCGGTAATTGGGAAATGTATGTAGGAATTCGTATACATACTTGAAGTAAGTTACAAAACGGCTCTAATTAAAAAACAAACCAATTATCATAGACTCCCACAGGGTTCACATATTACGTAAATGAATTTACAGAGGATCCAATTTATTTTGATATGACATTTGCCCTTTTGTTCCATAATGCCAAGAAGCGACCGCTCAGCCACAGCAGAATCAGCGCGTATAGCATACTGCTGTTTCGAGACACAGGTGCCCATCATGACACACGAATTCAAACGTGTAGTGTTGGTCAGACTTAGACAAAATTTGTGATGGGGCAGTGTGTGTGAAAGCAGCAGTATGCTATACGCGTGTATCTGGCTCGTGGTGACGTCCGGGCTGCCATCTGCCAGACAGAACCCCCTTCGGAACTGAGGTGCTAAATGGTCTCTCTTCTGCACTCAAAAAGGAGAGTCATTTTGGGATGCGGAATCATACATGAAGTTTTAAACCGTCAAAATTACCGCACGGCCAAGCGTATCGTTGAGGTTGGTAGCGAGGCACATTTGGTTCGTAGGGATGCTAAGAGGTATAATAAGGCAGCGAAAACAACTATAGGAGCAATCGTAAATCTGTATCGAATGCCCTAAAGTATACATTTATATCCTATTCAACCTATGTTTTGGATTACTGAAAGTTTGATGGTTCCATTTTATGTTGAATGACCAAGAGCACGTGTACTGTAGACCGCATTTCAAGTACAAGAACTTGGATGTATCGTTTGTCAATTGAAAGCTTTGATGCGAGAGATTTCAATTTATGGATATTGTATGTCAACTGTAATGCAGTCAGAACTAAATTCATTATAGCGATGGCTAAACATATATTTATAAATACCAAGAGTTTGTTTGGGTGTTTTATTATTTATTTCGTTAGCTCTACAAATAGTAAAAGCAACAAAAATACGTTTTGTATAAGTGTCAATCTTTCTATATTTAGCTAATACGATCTGTTTCTTTCAAGGAAAGTAGAGGTGGACTTCCTGAGGGTGCGAAACAAGCGAGATTCATGTAATCATAATCTTGTAGTTTGACAGTTTTATTCTCGCAAGATGAGTGTCGGCGATGCTACATCGCACAGAAAAGATTTCAACTGTCAAGTCAGTGTTAGACAAAATGCACTCGAATGAACACTATCAATGTATATTTATTAGGTTTTGTTTTACATTTAATTAAAAGCTATCGCGTATTTATTTTTCATCGGGGGCTTTCAGTTTCATATTCAATCCAGAAAGTGGTTAGTCACAAAATACTTCTATAGAACCTGAAACCATATCATTCCGACAGCAAAGTCATCAAGATATAACCTACAATCACTCTGAATTTATATGTATTATTCGGGTTTTTAAGTACACAGACAATCATTAATGCCTTTCATTCATCACACGACACACAAAATAGGCAGGGCTATCAGTCAATTTAGAATGAAACAAAAAAAACAAAAATGGAGTTAAAATATTAATTAATGGATGGTCATCTTTTTATTTCGTTTGTATGTTCGAACTGTTGCACAGTAGCTTAGGTTGCGGAAACTGGGATGCAGGCAAGCATTGTTATTCACAGTTGTCATCCCGCCTCGACAAAATCGACAGAAAGACAATGATGATGAAGGGAAAATTACAATGAATAACAATGGACCTTATGTATCTGTCAATATAAAGAATGAGGGGCTTTTGTCTGAGTGTGACATTTGACATTTCCAAACTATTTTTTCCTGCCAGCTAGACTACGTGCATACAATACACTACTCAATCGGCGTTCCACAAGACAGAGCATAGGGCAGCACAGTCGTATTCACAGTCGTAAAGCCTGTTTTCAGTCTGTGCAGGCAAGAGAAAATAACAATCTGCTATGACAAGGTACTATAATAACAAGGACGGTTCGACGTTGGTATAACGTCTAAGAACATAAAAACTTCCAGGGCTTGCAAAACACTTCTTTTCCTCGTTCAGCTTTCGACGTTACGTACTTCCTCACTTTCACACTGACCTTGATGAAACCGGGAGAGCTATTGTCTGTGTTGTGTTCCAGCTCCTTTCTCTTCCGGCGTTTTATGGGCAGACTGTGCAATTCAGAGCGGTTATACAGGCCGCACCGTAAATACATAATGGTTATATTGAGGCTTTCTTCCTATTCATTTTATGGATTTGCAGACTTCCCTTTCGTTTTGTTGTTCAACTCATTACACTTTTGTTTTGACGTCTTTCGAGGCGCCGAGATGTGTGGGGAAGTTAAAGAGGCGACAATGTTTTCCAGATGTCGATCCGAACTCTGTTTCTAAACCTATTTGAAAGATGAGTATGTAGATGGGGTAATTCTGGCTATGTGTGTAATGATGAATTTTATTTTTAGCTTAGCGACAATAATCTCCCCTTAAAAGCATTATAAATCGCAATAAAGTCAGCGTAATAGTTTGCAACATGGCTGTTACGAAATCATTTCGGTCAAAAACATTATCCCTTTGCCGATGTAAACAATTATGATATTTAAAGACATTCCCCAATGTCTTGTTTGTTCCACTTGAGAGCACCCAAATCACCTCCAGCTTTCTCCTTTTCCCATAAAATGTAATATATAACTTACACGTGCTCACTAACCAACTCTGTTTTCTTCTATGTGTACAACTCATGTTATGAAATCTATAGTCACATATATTATTTTTGGATCGATTGATGTACTTCCCGTTTCCCAAGGTCTTTTTTCTCATTTTTCTTTAGTTCACATTTATAAAAAAATGACGGATAGTAGAAGAGAGTGGAGACTAAGGCAACTTTCTCTCCAACTTTCATCTCCTCATAATCTCTCACTCTCACGCCAAGCTTTTGTACGTGCTACCTTCTATATTTCGTGCTGTGCTTCTTCACCTAATTTCGTGCTTAGGTTGGAATATCAGCCAGCTTCAAACTAGGGAGTTGTCTGGTACTATTCTGCCCGTATTTCTTAGCGCGTTATGAAGAAGACACCTTCACGCAGAAAATCTACTCCTTCACTCTGGCTCTGGGGTGAGTTTGAGTACGTGCATAATTCTTCTGACTGAAATGTCAAGCATGGCCTGAATATGTCAGTCATAATAGCGCTTTTGCTCTCATTCATTTGCATATTATTCGCTTCAAAAGATACCACATTTTCTACATATGCTGGTGATGTTCGTAATGGCGTTGGAAGTTGTGGTCTGATTGTGTGCTGTAATAAATGACTTTCACCTACTGAACTTGGAATATCAGAGATATAAGTATATTATTAAATACGTATGCATTAGATATGTGTTATGAAGTGATGCAGGGCATATTTCCATGTCTATTGTACCGTGTACCAATCAGGGAAATTGCATTTTGGATTGGATGGAGATGAAACACTCGTTTTTTTCAATAGTCCTATATTCAGTTGCTCCATCCATTCATGGTTGCCTTTAAATAACCACTTGATGTGTATGTACTCTACAAATATCAATATGTTGAGTTCCTTATTGCCGGACCTGTAATTTGTAAGAAAGTGCTACCTAAATACCAAGCATTTCATTTTATTGACTGACTGAATATATTTCTAAAGTCGAAGGACATATATGTCGATGCCTTAACAATGACGGTGATGTCAGGTTTTGTCGTTTGAGTGTTGGAAACCACTTTATTAATAAACAGAAATATGTAGAAACGTTTCATATCAAGGTGACACTCAAACTACTTGGAAGTTGGAATAATGAGGTGAGTGTAAAAAAAATGCATGAGCTGAGTCGAATTGTCGAATATAATCATAACCGCCTTAGTTGGTAATGATGACATTGGTAAAACATGTTGTTGGCATGTTTTCTTGGATTGTTGTAATACCATCAGCATTTGAAGCGTAAAAGATATTTGTTCATGCGTACATAAACCTTGGTTCGCATTCATTCGTAACCAATCCTGTCAGTGTGGTGGAAAGAAAGCCAAGAAAACATACTTTCACGAGTGAGCAAAATAGATATATAAAGGAAAAGGTACATTACGTCAAATGAAAATTGTTACAAAATAAAAATACGATGAACATTCCAATTTTTTCTTTACTCGTTTTTCAAATCAAGCAAAGGATTCATGAGAAGGAGGGTACTTTTTTAGCGTAAAGTATTTTGTGTTGAAGTTGGTTTCTATACAGAGGATAAAATGAGGTAAAAGGTGAGTAAATTGGTTCTCAATATAAAACTTTTCGATATTTTGTTCTACTCGGTTTTCGATACCATGCTGAAAATCACGTCATTGGACAAAGAGGAGTATAATGCGGCAGCATCACGCTTACATTCAAAGCCAACTGAGTATATAACAGAGCAGCTTTCACTGTTGAGGGTATGAAGTTCAAGAAAAGAGGCGAAAAAAAACGATGAGACTGTCTATATAAGTCTGAACGGTTGACGTTTTGAACGTCCAGCAGGAAAATACCCATTAGCGCTGCAGGCTTCCAAAGATGTGCAAAGACCCTTTATAAACTTTGTTTGTCAGGGAGAGATAATACAGTTGCCCCAACTGTATATTGACTTTGACTAGACAGGCAAATTTTAAGGATGTACTTTCCATTTCCTCTCTAACCATTTTATATTACAAATCTAGGTCGACTACTTGTTTGAGGAGTTGGCTTACTTTGCTTTCCACTTTCACTTTATCGAGAGAAATGAAACTGCTTCAGACTGCAGCTAACATTAAGCTGAGAGCTAGACTGGTTTCAAAAGCAAGCTACTCCTAAAATTAAAACAAATTTATATGCTAACTTGATGCTAACCTAATGTAGTAAAAGTAGACAGCTGGACTAATCGTTCAAATTTAAATATTTGTCTCTCAATTGCCTTGAAAGATTTTCTAGAACCGTATAATTTAATGTACCAATATGTGGTTAGCTTGTTTCCTGATTTTTACAAGTCAACTTAATATTGTGATTATCGAAATTCGGAATAAATATAAACTGAATTATATTCATTCATTTGTTTTTTCAGAGTTTGAAACAACATCTATTTGACCGAAAAAAAGAAACAAAATTTTCGATATCGTGAGAGGGAAGTGAAGAAGAAAAGCATCCATCTAATAATCAAAGCATTAGTTTGTTTTTGATTATTTACACGTTTTTAGCCATGTGATTCAGCCTGATAACAACGTGCTGCATCAGATATATATATCATCATCACTTGTCATAAATTGCACATATTTAGCATAAATCATTATGCCTCTCCCAATAAAAGTAATCTTGCATTGTAAAAAAATTAATTTTTAACCAGCTCTTAATTTTTTGCACAGATATATCATTAGCACTAACTAGTATGGCCTTTCATAACAGTTTACTATCCTTGTCCACTCAAATTGTTAAATTTTTGCTCTACCACACACCGCTTTCACCCTGGAAGACTGAAGCTTTATCTTTTCTAAACCATTTTCAACTGCTGTTTGTTTACATCCACATGTTTGTAGACGTAAAGAAAGCAAATCTTTGTTTTACTCTGTCCAATTTAATTTGGTGACAGAAAAGAATTATTCTGTGCCATATCACAAATTTCTTGTGTTTGTTCCCGCAAACTACGATTTCATTTCAACAGCGATTTAGGGCTTTTACAGAACAACTATCAGTGTGTTTTACGGCTTTCTTTTAAGATTTGAAAATCCTTTGCCCTACTTTCCCTTTCAGCTCTGGGAAATAAAACAAAGACAACATGACGCAATCAAACCATCACATTGTCGACGACAAAAAATCTTATCTTAAAGACAAGAACACGGAGGAAAACAAACTGAATCTCTTCCTCTCTTCTTAATCCGTATCCATCCATCCACTCAACCGTACACTTTCATTCATCCCAGCCTGCCTTGGAGCCATTGTCAACCCAAATATAACAGTGAGAGAGAGAGGAGGACATTTTCTTTTTCCTTTCTGGAAAAATCAACCAAGCCAAAAAGCAAAAAGGGGAAGGCGTTTCTCTACTTTCATTTCCTTTCACTTATCCTTACATAATGTACATACACTCTCTTTTGAAAAGAGGACGACAATTGAACCTATTAAAACATTTTCAACTTGGTCCAATTTACTCTTGACGTTTCGGGAGGATCCGAGTGCCATGCCTTCACAAAGATCCACAGGATAGATATTATGTAAGGACTGCTTCATCCACATTTTTTTCCTATTCGGAGAAAGTCTTTGTGTGTATACAAGTGTTCATGTCTAGAAAAATAACCTATTTGGACATGAAAGGTAAAGCTTCATTTTATTCCTCGTTTTCACTCCAACCCATCTCAACTTCTTTGCGTTTTGTATGCATATTCAGCAGAAAAAAATGCTCCAAATCCTACCACACTTTTTCTACTTCGTTTAAGATTTTCTATCCCAATTTCATTTTCCGAGTTTCCGCAGAGAAAAGCTTTTCCCTGTATTTTAACTCATATTCTCTATCTTTAGCTTCCTTTGGCAATAAATAGATATCTTCAACAAGCTCAGTTCTACTCCCATTTCCGTAGCCGTTCTCTTTGTGAATAGTCAAGAAAATAGACTAAATTTGAAACGATAAGTGTATTGCATTATCATACAAATATTCGCTACTTTTTTTTAGATTGCCTTGCAGATTTAAAAAAAGGGAAAAATGAATAAAAAGCAAAATCTCTCCAGTCAACCTAGCAAAAAATTCAACAAAGTGGCATTGTGGCATATTGAACCAAATACATATACATGCACTTGCAAAATACAAAGCGGAATAAGTGGGCGCTCATGCTCTCAGGTGAAAGGCTAAAAGAGAACTGAAGATGAAAGCAAGCTTTCCCTACTTTTTTATTCTATTTCTATAAAGCTATAAAGTAATGAGAAGGGAATGAAAGGAAAGTTTACTGAGCGCGTGCATAACACAACACTGAAGAAAAGGAGAATCGGTGACCATATAATTTTACGGCTTGCAAGTAACATTTCGTTTGACAGTAGTAGGGCAACGTGTAACAAGGGAAAATATATAGTAGGCTCAAAACAATATTATACGCATATTCAAAATACCCTATACATTTATCGCTTTGAAGATGGGAATAACAAGAGATGCTACTAAAACTGTATTATTATGCCACAGTACCTTAAAATTGTATTATCATAGAACCAACGATGGAAAGCGTGTATTATGCCTACGACTTTAGTTGAGGGAGAAAGCATCGCATTAACCATTCTCTGTACAATGCCAGAGTTTTGCATTATATTAGTCACAGCCCACATTTTTCTAGTCTCTTTTACTGTGCAAAATTATTCTACAAAAATGGTTCAAATACATTCATTTTCGTCTTCCCCCTCTTTGTAGGGACTTTTTTTGCAAGGTCTTCCTATTTTTTTGCAAGGTAGTCCTTTTCTATCATAAATGAATGTCAGTGGTGTACATAGTTTCATATAAGAGTAAATCTAAACTCTCAGCTAAAATGGTATAAGGATGTACTTGCTCTTGCTTTCTCCGTTATGAACATAAACCAGAATGGACCCAATTTGGCATGGTGTGGAGTCTGCGCTTGGAGAAAATGCGAATGTTTATAGTAAGAGTATATGTAGTCTTATCTGTCTCTCCAACGCTCCCAGTAAATATAGTGCCTAGTAGAGCAGAGCATAATATTTTGGAACCGGGCTACCTACCACCCCCTCTTTGTAGACTGTGCTCAGTTTTCTGCGTTCAATTTGGCTAGGGTTTTTTGCAAAGAAAATGGAAGAGATTCTTTAGAATACATGGTCTGGAAATGGTTGTATTTGTGTTGGAAAGTAGAGAGACACTCACTGGTAGCACTGTGTGTTACACTTTGTATTGCGACGACTCCATCGAACTTGAGCATTTCTCATGTTATGCAGTTTTTTTTACTAGGTAGCATATATTCTTCAAAACACAAAATAGATGTATACCACTGTTGTCTTTGTGTGCAGGATAGCACTTCACCATGTTAGGAATATGGTGCCAGAAGCAAGAAAAAGTTGGATTGAAGCAGCTGCCAAGGATATTTAGGTCAAGGGTTCCAGGGTGCTTAGAATGCTGTTCGGATGCGCGTTAATAGGCATAGTGGGACTGCACGTTGCTATATACTGAAGGAATATACATATAGATTGCATTCGTTCTCGTTCCTTATAGTATCTGTAATGTACGTGGCGTGGGTTTTTGCTTTGAATGCTTCAGTGATGAAAGAGAAAACTTTTGCTCGTTCGTTTTTGGAATTTGTATACAATACAAGGGTCCTTTTTGTATTCGATACAACTTGATTCAATGTGCTTTATAATGAAATATCCTCAAGTTATGTCGTGCAAAATGTATGTGTATAATTTTACTATGCGTATTTCTGGTGTATGTAGGTGTGCCCGAGTTGCCCCTATATTTTCTTCTTTTTATACATAGTTCTCTGCTTCATTTGGTGCATTTTAATGTCCATTTTAAAGGAAAATATATTACCCGTGCTATTGTTGTACTATTCTTTACTGCCAAACGAAGACAATTTCAGTAACCACATACTGTAGTAACCATTGTATTGAATGTATGTACATATACATAGTTTAGTTCGGCATGTTTCCACCTCCACATTGGGATGACCTGCTTTCCTGTGAAAGTTCCTTCTCTCCACATTTTATGCTGGTATTACATCCTTTTTTTGCTGCGTTAAAATAGACTTAGACTTACGAAAACCCTATAACCCATACGGAGTACACTGACTACTTTCACTTTCGTATACACCTACATAAACGTACTTTTGTGGGATCACGATGGGAAATGTTATAAATGAGTTTATTTATTACAAGTAAAAATGGTTTTTGTGTACGAATCATTAGGAAGATCGTGGTTAGAGCTTTGAAGGAGCTCAGCTCAACATGTTATCACAATAAGAAACTTCCATTTTTTGTCTACTATGACGAATTTAAGTATGTAAATATACCTGTGCTTTTAGACCGTGAACGTAAAGCTTTTGTATGAATGTGATTGCTGATACGAGCGACAAATCTACAGGCCAGTTGGTTTTGGTGCATTTTTAGAACAATGGACCCCCTAATGTTGTGAAGTGCTCTGGGTGGAATAAATTTTAATCTGGGTGGCACCACATATTTTGCTAGAAAAGAAAGCGACAAATGTGGACGGAATCTCGCAATGAATCTAGCTTGCTCGATGAAATATATTATCATTGTTTATGATTCCACCACAACAAAGGTTTATGGTTTTTGTTATCATTTGCTTTTTTACTCGAAAATATATAGTTTGGATGATTTCATTTCATTCCTTATTTATACCATTACTATATACGAGCTTCATTCGAAACTATTCTGCAGCGATGCGGTATAATTTTCCTTCGTTATGTTTTATAATCCGTCTTGGACCTTGATCGATAGCCCATTTTAAAAATCTTCACAAAAAGTGCACCCGTAAAAGTCTGCGCAGTAACCTAATATATTTGTCAGCTGCACTGTTGGCAAAAGTCTCTTGCCCTACTGGAAACATGGGAAATAAAATTTGGGCCAAATAAATAAGTTGCGATCCAAAGATACTCATCCCTTCTCGTATGTATCTGACGTTACCTTCAAACCTCAAAACATTTCGTTGAAGCAAAAGGCACAGCGGGGTTGGGTTTCATTGGCATTCATATTCCCCTAAAACTTCACTTCCAATCTAGAATGACCCTGATGTCAGAGACGATCCAAGACGGAATTTCCGCATGCACCTACACTTTCTTTTACTTACGGGATACTTTCTCTTTTCTCTAATGACGTTGGAGTGAAACTGATACACATCCGTATGGAATAATTCACCTTGTACTTTTATAATAATCGTAAACATCAACTAAGTAAAGAAAGGTAAACTTTTTCCGCTCTTACCACATAACATCTTCTCAATCATCATCTTATGGAGACTATTTTTAATACAAACTTCAATAAACTGAAAGAATATAATATTGTGAATCTCTTATGTTCTACCGTATACTCCAAACTGCCAGCTAGCTCTGGGGAAATTTACGACAACAAACTAGAAAGTAATCTTACGGCAAGGTACACACTTTATACTTTCTCTGCAGCATAATTTGGTTCACGTGCCAAAGTTTGTCCTTGCATGCGCTTGCTTTCCCAGTTGTACTCACATAAACACCGGCATTTCATTTATGATTCAGTCACCTCCTGTTACATTCATGTACCTTCATTAAATCGATTCAAAGGAACAAGAACATACTGGTGCACGTCTAACAAACATGCTATGGTGTAAAAATACTCGAAGGCAGAACAATGCGATAGACGTACTACGCAAAAAAATGAGATACAGAAAGTAAATGTCAATCGGACAACCGACAACCTCTTTGAATACAGTTTAATTAAAATTGAAAGAAAATTTAAGCATGGCGTTATAGATATAACTAGCTTAACCTTTTGATGAAAGTTAAAGTATCAAGTTACCCCAGCATATTTAACCCATCATTAGTACTATTCATCGGATTTCTCGTCCGACTCAGAGTCTGATGATTTCAGCAACTGGCTGTGACCTTCATCCTCCTCCGCCTTTGTTCCTTCCACTCCATTCTCATCACTGCTGGCCTCAGATGAAGATGACATGTAATCCACTTCCCGTTCGCTTTCACCATCATCATCATCTTCGTCAGTGACGCCTTTCTTCTTTTTTCTCCCAGTCTTCTTGCCATCTCCTTCTTCATCACTGCTGTCACTCCACTTGTGAGTTTCTTCTTGCTCAGAATTCGGTCGACCTGATGCCGATGGCAAATACTTTAACTTTTTGGCGTCACGTTCTTTCAAATTTTCTTTTTCGTTACTCTCCTCATTTCTCAGTCGTTTTCTGGTCATTATCGAGAAATAATTGTAAGTTTGATTCCTCCTCTGAAACGTTTCTTCCGCCTCTTCAGCCGTCAAGTTGTTGTAACGCTCAATGGATTTGAAATCAAACAAGCTGGTCACAGGAACCGCCCGAACGCAAGCACCATCCAGAATGAATATGTAGTACGAAATATTGTCCGTTAGACCTCCAACTTTCGTTCCCCGGAACCTCTTCTTTTTCTGATCTTCTTCTTCAGTCTTTATTCTCATCAACCACGGCTGATCCTTCTTCACCAAAGGCTTCTTCCGATACTTTTCTTTCTTTCGTCGTTGAACCTCTTGTCGAACTTCACTGCAATACTCTGATCCTCCACCTTCTGTTGGAGTGGTTCCAGCTGTTTCAACAACCTTAGAGGGGCGCTTGAAATCTCTTACCATTCTGCAACCTTTCCACTGTTCTGGAACCACGCCAATGCCAGTAAATCTCATGATGGAAACAGGAAGTGTTGAACTCACGTCGGCTTGGGCTACAGTAATGCTGTATTGTCCAGCAAGCTCTGGTTCCACAGGAGGTTGATCTTGATTAGTTGGGTTCTCAACGGTCATATCCTCATTTCCATTTCCAACACAATATGAGCCTTCGTCTCGCGATGCCATCCTGCAAATAATAGTCTTAAACGTTCCCAAATGCACCAGTCAGGTAGTTTAAACTACGAGTATCTGTCAAACTTACCTTATCTTTGTCCTTCTTTTACTGTCAACAGTCACGGTTTGATGATGTTATCAACTTTTATTTTTTATTTTAATACAATTCGTAAATCCGCGTAAACACAAACAACCAAGTCCAATTTGATATTGATTTAGGTTGTATTAATACTTCGATTTCAGAAACAGAAAAATTAAGATCGTCGAAGTTTCATATAAAAAAGTCAGAATGAACAAAGAGCAAGAGCGTTGTTTAGAGAAATGTGCATGTGGTGTGAAAGTGGGTTCTGATTGATGCTAAGATTTTTCAATAATTTTCATGAAATCCAAATGTTTTTTTTATTGTTTTATTAAGTTAAAATATTCATTCAGATTGCAATTAAATACGTAGATAATTTCAATTTATATTTTAGCGGTAGTAGACCCATGAGTTGAATGAATGTGGTTCCACCTTAACTTTGACAGATCCCAAAGCTGGATCCTCAACGTTGAAGTATTCTTCGTTGTCTTTGGTGTTCACAATGATGACAGCAGTGCCACCATCAGGTCGTTCAAAGGCACCCAACTCCAAGAGACCTTCTTCCTCAACACCAGGAACAGTCTCAATGCGAGAGCTGGTTGGTGGAAGGAACTTGCTAAAATGAGCCATGGCGTAGTATTGAACGTTCTTGTAAAACTCTCTCTCATCAGGGTTAACAATGATGGGGGCAGAGTGATTATTTCCAACCCAGTTGGGACCACCGTTCATGTCAAGCACCATGTTCCAGTCCGTCCATCCGGTGACGTAGTGGAGGAGATCGAGGAGGATGTCATGAGCGTAATCCTCTGCCAAAACCCATTTTCCGAGACCCTTCCTGTCGTTCTCGTCATCTTCATTCCTGTTGCAGGCTTCTGTGGCGAGGATGAATTGGTTGGGGAATTTGTCATGGATTCTGTCATACACGTCGTAGGGACCAGCGGTTCCGTAAAAGTACCAATGTACAGCCAAACCCTTGACATATTTGGTGGCGTCGTTATCTGAGAAAACAACGTTGGCCCAGTCTTCAGCGAGAGGTCTATTGTGGTCTAAAACCATGATGTTGAACCTGTCAGGACCAAATCCACCTTCTTCCATGATGGGGCCGAGATCGTTTTTGACAAAGTCACGTTCCATCTCTGCATTGAAGCCACAAGTGTTCCAGGGGAACCAAGGATCCCAACCGGTCATTGGCTCGTTTTGGACAGTCATTCCCCAGAAGTCTAAACCATTTTCTCTGTAAGCCTCAAAGAATCTGTTGGAAAGGACAAGTTGTAAATTAAAGTTTCGTTTCATTCTAAATCACTTTTGAAGATAAATATGGTGTGCACGTACTTGCGAAGATAACGAGCGTAAGTTTTCCATTCGTCTGATCCTGTATTTCCAATCAAAGTGCCCCCATGGTTGATCTCACCGTTTGTCTTCATCCATGCTGGAGGACTCCAGCTTGAGCCAATGAATTTGATGGGTGAGCCTCTTTGACGTTGAGCCTCATGCATTTGGGGTATCTATAGACGAAATCCCATTAATTGAATTAAAATTTCAATCGCTGATAATTTATTATCTTAAAGCTTCATTTTCTTGCTATGCACGCCAAATATAATAGGGTGAGCTTTACCTTAAAGTTAATGTCTTCATCAACCAGACGCCACGAGTTTAGACTCCAATCATTAGGTGTGTCATCATAAGAATAAGGACTTTAATACAATTAAATGAAGGTATCAGTCAATAACATGGAATACCTGATAAATAAATTCTAAAATATTTTAATAAACTTTCAATACCGGTTCGAAAAGTCGCTCCCAGAAATAACGACCCGGGATAAAGAATATTCTATTCCTTCGTTTGAATAGTAAGATTTCATAACCTTGGTTTGGAGATCGGCAGACAAACGCCCAAGACTCAATGCTGAAGCGTCAGTGAAGCTAGTTCCAAATCCAATGATTTCTTGGAACTTCCTATCACGATTAACTCGAACATTCTTGAATCGCCCTGGGTCAACTCCAGGAAGGTCGTTTCCAAAACGAACTTCCCTCACTTCAAGACGCTTCCCAGCACGATCACTTTCGTAAACTTTGACCAAACCAGCATCGGTCCTGGTAATGGGATCTAATGTGTCGCAATAGTTCTCGGTACATACACAAACCACGGAGTCGTGGTTAAATCTTCTTGCCTCACATGGGGTGGCAGATTGAGATTGGTTGGCAAAGTAGGTGGCTATAATGGCCACCGTTAAGATGAAGGCCTTCATTTTGGTTCCAGCTACTCAGATCAATTACTTCAATTGAAGTAAAGTGTTTGGGAGCAAGCATCCTCATTTTATATGTGGACGATATTCTTCCATGCGATTATCTTGTTTTCAAGGATTTTTCAATGAATGTATTTTGCAGGTGTGAAACCAACTTGATTGAAAACTCTTGTCCGTCCACTAGTCATGAATTTCATTTAGTCTTACGTCATGTATGGGCCATGGAGTCCATATACCGCTTGATAAATCCTTAGAGAAAGTTTTGAAATGCCTAAAATTAGAATTTTTACATGGGAAGTGATTCATAACTTTAAATTAAATTGGTTATAATTTGAATTCCACACCTTCGGTAGTTTTGGCTATAGTTTTGTTCAGGAACAATCTGTGAGACTGTTGTGATATCATTAAAGTAGAATAATATATGTTATGTTTACTGTCATTGTAGTTGATTTGATGCTGATGTGACACACAAAAAACATTGGTGATAGCTTGTGACAGTTTTGACAGATTTGAAGTCGTATCATGTCGAAAAATGATCTGATGATATTATAAGAGGATTAAAAATTGGTTCAGGTAACCAACAAGCAATTACCAAACTAATGTGTGTTTGTGGTTAACACAACATTTGTCTGAACGATCGGAACGTGTGCAAAATGACGGTGGTACTTCTGCCACACTTTATGCAAACTATCAAAACCAGAACTTATACGTGCACTTCACTGGAAAAAGTGATATGAATGATTGATGTATAGTGATTATAGTACTTACATGGAATGACAGTTTTTAGCTGTCCAAAACTTTTTTTTTAAATAAATGAATGTATACATATGATTTTGATGATTGATCGTGGAGTATCCTTTGTTGTCAAAATTGGAATTGTTATTGGAGTATTGAAAACAAAATTGGGATAAAAATAAAATCATGAAAGCTTTCACACATTTTTTTATTTATCTCTGAAACGGTCATGTGAATGAAAAAGTGTCATTTTTATTGCAATTTGTACTTACTAAACATTCTCTTTAAAATGGGTATTGTTTGTATGACATAAACCAGCCAAATTTTCCGTATAAATACATATTAAGTAAAGATGTAACTTAAGTACACTACAATTTTTAACTAAATATACTTTTCCAATTCCTGACTTAAAATTTGATACAGCTCATGTTGCAACCTGCCTAGCTCACTTGGATCAACTTGCTTTTCAGTTTCAATACTATCCAAATACGGAGCAATTATGTCTCCAACTCTTGCATACAAGCTCACTCCAGCAGTAGACAAGGTTGGATTGCTGAAGATTTTGCTGATACATTCCTCCATATTAATATCTTCGAGTGTCATAACTTTGTAATTTCTTTCAGTTTTAGCGTTTCTCCATTCACTGCTTTCTATGAACTGCTTAACAGTTGCTGCCACCTTATTAGAGACATCTAGCAAGAAATTTACGGTTTCGATTGTGTAAGATAATTGTGACAACTTTTCAAAGGAGTCTGTTCCCATTAATTTAAAAAGTATGCTCATGGTATTCGGCCAATATTCAACAGGAGGGATTTCGTGTCTGCAGACGTAGCCATTAGCAAAATACGTTCCAGTGGGACTATCTACTTGTATGAAATAGATTGGAGTATCAATTGGATATTCCACAGGATCTGCCGTAACAAACACGTTTTCAACGGAAACTTGTCGTTCTCCAACACGATGGAAAAGTGGCAGCCTTTCAGTTTTGTCCATATCATTAACATTCAGATATTTAAGGAGCGGATTGTTATAAAATAGGCGATTGGTGGATTTTGCATATAGACTGATATCTCCAGCAGACGATGGTCCAACAAACATGTGACTGTCCGTAAAGAAGAATGACTCGTTATCAAACCCATAAAATTTTTGGTCTAAAAGAAATTCATATGCTACGCCAAGAACCCTAGTAGGATTCATGTCCTTGTCCAAAACAATGTCACCAACTTGAAGTTCCTCCACAGATTTTTCGGTCATGTCGCTCAAGAGAATTTTTGTACCCTTTTTCAAACAACTGCCACCACCCCCGCTTGGTTGAGGTCGATTAGCAATTTCTCTCATGAGAGCAAGACTTCGTGCTGCAGCAGCTTCCTGAGCTTTCGTAACTTGATCCATATATTCTCGTTGCTGTTTCTCTCTAGCCAGTGCTTGTTGTTGTCTAACTGCCTCCAGTTGCGCGGCCATTTCCTGTCGTTTCTCCTCCGCAGCGTGTTGCATTGTCATTTGTTGCATTCTGAATTCCTGTTGTAGACGAGCCTGCTCCTGTTGCCAAGCTAAGCGTTGTTGCTCCAAAACTTGTCGGCGTTCTTCATTCTGCTGTTCAATCCTTTTGAAAATAAACCAAGAATGTCATTTTAGGAAACTATGTGAAAGTTATGGCAAAATATCACGTTGCCCCTTAATATAACCATACTTCTTTAGGTCCATCATTAATTCCTGCATTCTCTGGTTCGATTTTTGTTGCTCCATGAGTAATTGGGTCATCATTGGTGTATCATCTCGAGCAAGTCCAGGTGCTGCTTCCGTTCTTGATGGTTTCTTTACAGGGACGTATTTAAGAGAGGAGTTAAATAAGAGAGAGGTAGCCCTCTCAATTTCTGAGGAATAATTTTGACCAATCTTCTTCACAACTTGGCTGATGGGCTTTAGTCTCATTTCTGTGGTAAGAACTGCCGGATTGAATTTTAAGGATTTCTTCCATCTCGTCAATAACTTGGATGCATCCTCAATGGGCATTTTAGTAAAATCGCTGGTGTGGTATTGGGAATCTCCCCCATGGAACGAAAGGGTGTGCTGAATACCTGGAGCAAAAACAGTTTTGTTGGCGTTGCTGGTTCCGTTTTCACTTTCATCAGCGACCAAGAATGACATGTCTTCGGCAAACTGGATAAATTAAATCATTTCTTATAATTCCATACCATAAAGCTCAATAAAGACCAAAACTTCTATATAAAATACTCTTTTATATGCCCACCTTAATCAAATCAAACAGCGCTTGACCCATATCATCGTTAAATGGTTTATCACTCTGCAGTTCAATTTCAATGGATCCGCCCCCATGAACCGAGCTAACAGTGTGCGTTCCATACTCGTTAAAGAATGCATTCCATTTATCTACTGCATCATGATCCTCCTCATTGAAAACAGGGAGAGCTTTAACCGCATTGACAAACTCGGGTGTGTAATCCAACCGTTCATTTAAGATAAACTCGAAATGCCTAAATTCCCGAGTAGCACTCAATGTGCAGCTATCATTTTTAAAGGATATTGACCTGATATTATGACCAGGCTTAATAGTTCCTTTAAAGCTCTCACGAGGAATATTTCCCTCAATCCCAAGACTGTGAAGTCGGTGCTGAAGATATTGTTCCTGGTTGTCAAAAACGAAAAAGTTTTGTGTAGAGCTCGGCTCCAATTTACAGGTGAGGATTTTTGGGACCATGAAACCAATGTCGGTTTGTTGCAAGTCGCCAAGCTGGAACGGTGACGTGGGAAGGTAAGTATCTTTAAAAACGTTGTAACTGTACCCAGCAATAGGATTTTGTTGGAATGGGGGAGGCTTTATGTTCAAAGCTTTGTCTAAAAGCGCCCTAGTGGCTTCATCATGCTTGATTGCTGTCAGCAATTCTAAAATTGCAGTAGTAGTTTTTGGAATGTCCTCCATCGTATTCACATTCCTAATGTTGAGTGACTTTTGGAGGTAGTGAAGGGAATCAGGAAACTGTTTTCTCAAAGTGGCATCCACCTTTTCGTCCCAAACTTGTTGGAGCAACTGGGATATTTGGGTTTTCTCTACTCCAAAAAATGCGTTGGAAAGAATTCGAAGGTAATATTCTACTTTGCTACCACCCTTCTCAACAAGCTTGAACGTGATGGACGAAACATTAAAACCTAACAAAAAAATTAAATAAAACATTAAGAAAAATTTAATGTTAAAAGTAAAAACATAAAAATTAAAACGGAAACATTAAATTAAAACCTTCAGAGTCACGGAACGCTGTACGGAAAACTCCAAGTCCCATCATGTCCCCACCATTCTTGGTGACGAGTTCCAATTTTTCATACAAATTTCGGGGATAAAATTCGTTGTTTGGAAGCTTGAAGAATCCGTTGACCATTGGCAACTCTTGATCCTTTGCTTTGTTTTCCGCTACGGTGATAATGATTGGGCGTGGAAACAAGCTGTAGTCCTCAATTACCTTTTTGAACTGGCTAAGACGAACGTCTGGCTTGCGTTTGGTGGCCTTTGTCTCAGAACAAAAATGTGAAAGTACAAAAATGCAGTTTGAATAATTTTCATCAGTGATCCTTTCTCTAAAGGCGTCAAGGCCTTCTAGGCCCTTTAAACAAATACCAGCCCTATTAACTAATTAATTAATTAATTAATTAAAATAAATAAATAAAATAAGTACACATATAAATAATTAATTTGACTGATAATGTGAAGTTATTGAAGTTAACTTGAAGCTACTTGGCTCTCACCATTAAATCTGTTATCAAATATTAAATGTTCAGTTAAAATTAAATTTGAATTACTCGTTATTTCTGGTATTGAAGTGGAAAAATCATGTTTTATTAACCTGTTATCGTTGAAATTTGTTGGAAAGATCGAATTTGGAAGCCTATCTTTCAGCCCTCCTCATGCTGGCAAGGTAGCATCAAGGGTTGGCAAGGAACAAGCGGAACTTTGCGTCTTGCTCAAGACCCCTGGTGTCACCTAGAGAGTAAATCATGTCATTTCATGTCGAATTTTCCATGCAATTTCATGTATCATGTAAGATATTCATGTTCATGTCATGGACGTGAAATTCATGTAGTGAAATGAATATTCGTGTCATGTAATCATGTACATGAAGTACATGATCATATAAATTGTGACACTGTCACCTAGTCCAGGTGTATCAATAACGCGAAGTTCCGAGTTTGCTACACCCAACTCATCAACGGGAACCGGAATTCGGAATTCACTAAAAATCAAGTAGTTTACTTGGTTTATATTATAAACTACAATAATGTAGCTTCACTGCATAATATCTTACTGAATATCTGTCCGTTTGCTAGACTTTTTCTTCTCAGAAACTTTGCTGATGTTGGGTATCCAAAGAAGTAAGTTATCTGCAAAAATATCAAAATATTTCAAATCCAAAAATAATCAAGAAAATTCTGAATGTGATTCTTGCTTTAATTAGATTAATTAATTCAATTTACTCACAGCACTGCTTTTTCCAGCCCCAGTACTCCCTAGAAGTAAAATGTATACATTTTTTGAGCTCCTTCCACTTTTCATTGATTTTAGAGCAGCCAACAATCCAGGGTGTTCAGCATAAGTCTTGTTATTCAACATTTTAATGATCGTATCCACATTATCTGGAATGTCGACGAGAGCTGGTACTAAATTAACATTAAAACAAACGATCAGTTATTTTAAACAACCATGCAA
This sequence comes from Orchesella cincta, assembly GCA_001718145.1. NCBI lineage: Eukaryota > Metazoa > Arthropoda > Collembola > Entomobryomorpha > Orchesellidae > Orchesella > Orchesella cincta. The sequence goes on from LJIJ01000136.1 coordinate 242,563, forward strand.
TGATAAGTACTATCAGAGATGGACCAGCACAAAGTTTGCTTACAAGATGCGGGTCGGGGAGGACGAACCCTAGGTCTGTACTCAGCATCATTGCATACACACTCATAGGATCTGAACTCTCCTTTGTAATCCTGTGTTGAATTATCATAAAATGTTATAAAGAATCTCCATTCCGATTTAAAAATTTACAATATAGGTAAGCTACCTCAACAATTTCACTGTCAACAATCTCTCCTTCACCATCAAAGTCTTCCTCAGGATATAATGTCAAAGTACATCCTCTCCTTAATCGTAAAGCTTCAACTTTTCCTACAAAGTCATCTGGAAAGTAGGTTTTTGAATCGCTGAGATCAGTATAAAGTGAGTGACAGGTCCTACACCCTCCCTTGAGATAGGCACGAGCACACGTTGACCTTTTCATGAAAATGTCGGAGCATTTGCATTCCTGTTATGGACATAACATACACAATGCTTGTAACCTTTTTTCAGTTTTTTATATGTCAAACTTGATAATAACTATTATTTTTACCTTTTGACACCTGCAACTAGCAGAGGCAATGTTGTCACCGAACTCCTTAGTCAAATTTGATAGGTAGTACGCACCTTGCTCCAAGATATGACAATTTCCATCGAAATACGTTTCATTACATATGTCCATCTTGCATCCGTTTGCAATGTTAATCGATCCAGTCGTATTCCAACCTGAGCTAGCACGATTATCTTCCTCCAGATTGACAGACTGGTCTCCATCCATTAGTGTCAACTCATCACTGCTGAACCTGTCCCCGGAGTAAAGAACAGCGCATGTCTTCTCTAGATATGGATTTTGTTGACCCAATGAAACTTTAAAAAGGGCTAGAAGCAGAAATAGCACAACTCCGTTTTGAAACGGTAATGTTTTGGCAAAAAATGCCATACTGGAATATGTATGGGGTTACTTAATAAGGGTGCAATTCAAGTTAATTATTATTGGAAGAATAATACAGAATGTGAACAAAAAATTAATCGACGGTTTCAATTTGCCATAACCGACCCCCTCATTGCCTCCAGCTTCGAAGAGGAGTTGAGCAATGAGCCAATTTTCTTGACAACTTAACCATTTTATTCATTATCGTACATTACATATATTTGCAAATCTACTTAAAGCAAAACGTTTAATCCAGCTAAAGAAACATGTTTATTGGCAATCAAAATATGTCTATGTCTGGTTTTCCATCCAGTATAGGAGCTCAAGATGTTTAGCTCTTTGTTTAATGGAGTTGACAGCAACATTTTAATCCACGCAGATAACCTTTCCGTATGGTATATCGTAAGAGCAGAAATTTTCTGAGAATCGTCTTCTTGTTTCCCATTAAAAGATATTTTTAATTGCAAATCACTGGATTGTAACGGCCAAGTACATATCTCTCTTACCAGTACACCATACAGTGGGCAGTGGAATCGTTAACTGCGCTTACTTCTTTCTAAATATGAACTTCGTATCAATGCATTAACAAAATTTACTGTAGTATGGAATAGGAGCAAAGTTAATCTCGTTGATTTTTGAGGATTGCAAGAATTAAATGAGGTTTTCTCAGTCATTTTTACATAGTCAATGGTAAGAAGATATTCATGGCAAACAGACTTGAAAAAATGTTGCGGAAACTACTTTTAATATTTGGAATTTGATCATAATTAATACGGCCTAGGAATACATTCACAAATAAACATGACGCATGTTGGTCGTCTCTCCTGGAACAGGAATACGAAAGTTACTGGCTAATGCCATTTTTATCTAATCACCACAGAATTAACTCTTACGCTGAAATTGAAATTCATCGATCCATTTAGTCAAGGATTGATTGTAGTTGTATAATTACAAGTTGTCTCTCTTCATTTACATGAGTACCTTTTGATTCAAAGAGGAAGGTTTAAGGT